>CM031567.1:19817574-19843472 GCA_018467065.1 Ephestia elutella | reverse complement strand
TTATTCGCGGCACATGTACACTAGACTATGCACAATGTTTTGGTTCCATTCACTTAACTCCAGGACACACTTTCCTGCCAGGGACGCACACATTTCTGACGACTGACGACCTCCGTGGCCTAACGGTCATCACGCCAGACGGCCACACCAGAGGTACCGGGTTCGATCCCTGGTCGGGTCAAGATGGAAAATAATCTTTTTCAGATTGACGTGGGTTTTGGATATTTATCTATACATATTTAAGTATTTGTTATAAAATAAAGCATTGTTAAATTAGCATCCCGTAAAGTCTTGAACTTACTCAATCTGTGTGATTTGTCCGTATGTATTTATTATTATTATTTATATTATTTCGAGGCGGAAAAGGCAGGTCTCAGTCAATTTTTTAGTGGTATTGACCAACAAGAACTTTTTACTTTCTTTACAGCATTGGTAGGTTGGTTTCAAAACTCTTCTAAGCCAGGGACACGGTAAAATAGTGGTTATTTCGTGGAAGGGCTCGCGAGGTCTACTGTTCTCACAGAACCACTAGTTTATTTATCGAATTGTGTTGAGTGAAATGTCAAAAAGAATAGAAAAATAAAAAATACTTACTTAAATAAAATAAAATGAATTATTCCATTCCGGTACAGAACAGTAATCTTAATACTCACTGAAAATGTATAAGTTTACTGAAATGAAGCATTCCTTAATTTTTTTCATTCTGTAAAAACCGTTTTTTTTTTTTTTGGTTGATTCCCTCGTTTCAATGAGGAGGCAAAGAGTACTAGCCCATGCAGCCAAGTCTTTTGTAAAATATATTTTTATATATAAAAGTGGCTAATATCCACTGAAGAAGAAGGCATTAGCCAAGTCTTGTAAAAGAAATAATTGAGGCCTAATAGGCCTAGTCTTTAGTAATAAAACATAGGTATTAATATTTTTTTTAAGTCCAAATCCAATTAAATTTCCATAAAAGTATTTGTCACATATTCATACAAAGATTTAAAGCATGCAGGATTGGATAAGAGTTCCTGAAGCGAGCGCGGGATTGCTTCAGAAGACCTATAAATTTGTGTTAGGCGGTCGACTAACACAATTCTTTGCAAACAGAAATTGATACAATCGAAAAACAAATGATGCAAAGTTTGATCTGCACTGTTGCAGTAATTACATATAGGAGAAGACAAAAGTTTAAGACGAAACAAGTGAGAATTAAAACGACCATGTCCAAGACGTAGACGACAAATTATAGTATAAAACTTTCTACCCGCAAAATCCCTTCCTTTTACAAACCAAGGTCGACCTAAGTTATTAGTGATTCCCGCATACCATAAACCCTTGCAATTCAATTCACAGGTTTCCTTCCATTGTTTGACAAAAAGCTTTGATGTTTTTGTTTTCAATAAAGTTAATACATCTCCCACTGGTAGGGAGCAAGGTTTTGGTGTAATACAGTTACCGTATCGCACTATAGTTTTAGCGAAATAATCGACGCATTCGTTACCCTTCACACCTACGTATGATGGAGTCCATAGAAATACTATATCCTTGTGATGATTATGACAAAGTTCATAATACTTTTCTCTTATTTTGTGAGTTATAAATGAGGTGGTAGAATCAATTTTGGATTATTAAGCGAACTTAATATTCCCATATTATCAGTAATAATAATCCAATTATTATAAGGATGTTGAGAAATGTATTCGAGAGCAGAAAATATTCCAATTGACTCTGCCGTATAAATGGAAGCATTATTTGGGAGTTTACACCCATGCCCAATTTTAGATTCCAAGTCATAAAAAGCCATAGAGACAGCTGACATTGACGGATTCTTCGACCCGTCTGTATAAATTTGCCTGTAACCTGTGTATGATTCTAATTTGTTGTAAACATCTTCCTTATATTTAAAAGATTCATCTATTTCAATTTTAATTGGGAAAAATTTGCTTTCGTAAGAGCCTGAGTAGCATGGCAGAATTACACTTTCATAAAGATTGTTTTGGAGTTTAAATTCAACAGCTTCTTCAAGACATTCTGATAAGTATGAAGAATTTACTAACTTTGGCAATAAGGGGTGACCTGTAGAAGAACAAATTTTGAGCAGAAATTTGTAGTTGAGATAACGGAACCTAATGGCTAAAGGAGGTATGTTACATTCAACTTGCATTGAGATAATTGGCGTAGACATCATAGCGCCCAAAATAATACGAAGACCTTTATTCTGAATTTTTTCCAGCTTCTCTAAACTTTTCTGATTAGCATAACAGAAATATGCATATTCGAAATGACTTCTAACAAGGGATTTATACAACATTAATAAAATTTTGGGGTCTGAACCCCAGTAAGTAGCAGATATTGTTTTAAGAATATTAAGAGCCCTAAGACTCCTGTTGACTAAAATATCAACATATTTATTAAAATTATTATTATTTTGAAACATGACTCCCAGAAATTTTACGGACGAATCAGCTGGCAACACATTACCCTCATACATTACACGAATATCTCTAACTTTGACAGATTTTTTAGTAAATACAACCACTTTACTTTTTTGTTTGCTGATGCTCAGTTGAAGATATTTGAAATATGAGTTCAACCCATCCAGGGCTGAATTCATTTTCTTGTTTATGACTGACATATTATCTCCTTTGCAGTACACAGCCAGATCATCAGCAAACTGTAAATTATTGACATCCAAACCTAGATTACTATTTATGCGATGAATATACAACACAAACAACAAAGGACTCAAAATTCCACCTTGACTTACACCTTTATATGAAAATCTTGGTCCTATGAGATTATTATTAAACTTCACATATAATTTCCGTTCATGAAGAAAGCTAAAAATCCAATTAACAATTTTTTCAGGGAGTCCCAAGCTGACTAAAGTGGCAGAAAGAACATGCAAGTTAACATTATTAAATGCACCAACTATATCAAAGAAGACACAAGCCAAAATTTTATTATTAGATAAGGCATCCTGAATGTCCAAAGTCAAGTGACACAGACTTTCACGGGCTGATCGACCACGACGAAATCCAAACTGATTATTAGGCAATAAATGATTACTCTCTATATAAAATTCAAGACGTTGTTTTAATAACTGTTCAAAAAATTTTGCCAGCACATGAGGTCAAAGTAATAGGACGATAAGAGTCTGGATCATTAGGCACTTTATCTGGTTTCAGAATTGGAATAATACAGTCCATTTTCCATTGTGAAGGAATCAAGGAGTTTTGCCATAGCAAATTCAAAATTGTTAAAAATGTTTGTTTATTAGAAGCATTCAACAGTTTGAACATTTTGTAGGATAAATAATCTAGACCTGTAGAAGTGTCTTTTCTAGAGTTAAGGGCTGATTGTAGTTCTTGCATAGAAAAGTCCTTTGACAAATAAGAATTATTGGTTGAATGAATAGACGGAGCACTAAAATTGTTTTCAACTGTATCTGGAGTGTATTTATGAAGAAAGTCAGATACCCAATTGTGTTCAGAAACAGGATTTGTGGAAGGAGAGTATGAATTGTTAAATTTTTTAACTTTTTTCCAAATTCCACTCATAGAAGATAATCGATTTATAGATGAACAATATTGATACCAGCTGAGTTGCCTTTCCCGTCTTAAGATTACTTTTTTAATTGCTTGAAGACGTTTGAAATTTATAAAATTTTCTGTAGAGGGACAAGATTTAAACAAAATATAAGCTTTATGAACATCATCAACTGCTTTAGAACAAATGTTATTCCACCATGGCAAAGACCTACGTTTTTCATTGTTGTTGGGCGAGACAGAATTTTTTGCTTTGGGGGCTGAAGCTTCAACAGTACTAGAAATTATAGAACAAAAACGATTATAAGAATCAATAGGGTCCATATGGTTAATATTGAAACTAGACAACAATAAATTGATCTGTGCTTCATAAGTCTTCCAATCAACCAATTTTAAGTTAACATGTCTCAGTAAATTTGAAGAGTTATGAAGCACATTATTAGAATTAAGTCCTAGGTTTAACTTTGTTAATGTAGGTAAGTGATAACTTCCAAGTGTGTTATCACAGACCTGCCAATCACACTGTAATGCTAAACACGATGAAACCATGGTGAGATCAAGACCATTAGGTCTAGCAATATTCGAACCAATTGTAGTAGGCACATTGCTGTTTAAGAGAACTAAATTATTTTTATCAACAATATCTAAAATGTCCCTACCACGGGCATCAGTAGAATGACAACCCCAATATGGGTGATGAGCATTAAAATCTCCTGAAAAAATAAAGGGTTTGGGTAGAGAAGAAATTATATCATTCAATTTATTTTTACAGAATCTAGGGGTGCTAATACTAGGACAATAAACACTTACTATGGTGACAGATTTACTATTTAATTGAAGAGAAATTGCCACAGTTTGTATTGAGTTATCAGATGCGATAGCAAAATTAGAGAAATGAAGAGAGTTATGAATTAAAATAGCTACCCCGTTGTGATCATTACCAGAATCGTTTCTCACTACAGAGTAACCTTTAATATTGTATTTATGATGCGGTCTTAACCAAGTTTCAGAGATAATAGCCACATGAATATTTTGATCATATAAAAATTTCTGGAAGTCATGTCTATTACTTATTAAGCTTTGTGCATTCCATTGACAAATGTTTATTATACCTGCGAATTTTCCGAACAAACTGAATTTTTCTGAAGTATATCTTTCAGAGTGTCTGAAATTATTTGTGTATTTACAGTAGTGTTATTGATTTTATTATGTGTAATTACTTTTATGATTGCTTCAGTGATGAAGCTGAGAATTTTAGAGTCAGAGAGAACAATTTTTTGCAATTCTTGTGAATTTTTCGGATTAGTAAGTGATGGGAAGGCGTTGTTCTTTAAGGTTTCGGAATATAATTGCGGAATAATTTTGTTTTTATTTTCAATAATTTTTTGTTTTTTTACCGGGCAAGCACCTGAAATTGCTATATGATTGCCTTTGCAATGAATGCAAACTGCATTTGCTAATGGTATATTACAGTTTTTAAAACTATGGCCTTCAGTGCAGATAGAACAACGTTCTGCATTTTTACAAAATTTGGCAAGGTGCCCATATCGTAGGCACCGGAAACATTGCTTAATCGGTGGGATATATGGCAGTACAGGTACACGCCACATTTTCAAATAAACATAATCTGGTAAAGATGCACAAGATGCAAAGGTAATTGCCACAGTTTGAGTGGGTTGTAGATTGAAAGATTCGCCTTCTTTTACCTTACGCATTATTCTACGAACACATATAATTTTTTTTGTTGTGGTAGAAAGAACTTTGAAAATTGTTTTATTTGACATGTCTGATGGAACATTAGTTATGACCCCAGTTATTTCTGTTACCGCTGCCGGAATAGTAGCCGTAATGCGATGTTCTCTATGAAAAGTAGCATTATCTAAAAACGAATTTGCCATGTTAGGATTATCAAAAACAACCCCATTCTATATTTGTTCACTTTTTTTAAATATTTGATTCCCTTAACGAAGCGGGTGAAGCTATTACTCAGGTACATCATGTCTCTGGAACCTATTGGAACGTTTTCATCCGAGCTAGCTATGAACACTATGTGCTCATGCCCTGGACTATCTTCAGGATATCTACGACTATAGTCGGCGACCCTATATGGTTTGTATTTGTCGAATGATGACTCTGATGCGTCGGAGTATTCTGAGTCACTATCAGAACTCTGAAGTACTGGTGTCGTTTCGGAGTCCTGCTCCTTCTTTTTCCTTTTCTTGCCGCCCATCGCCGAAAAGGTAGGTAAGAACTTACCCCGACTGCAGCAACACAAATATACAAAACAAACTATACAAAATTATAAATTAAGATAATATATACAAAAGAAAGGGTATTTACAACCAGAATCACAAATATTTACAAGTTTTGCACAAAATTAAATTTTCTCAGAAAAAAAGACCGCCAGTCGCTACGAAATTCCCGCGCTGACCTGTAAAAACCGTAAAAGAATATAAGTAGAGATTTTTTTTGTTTTCTTCACCCATTCTGGGTAGGCAAAGGGAACTATGCCCATACAGCCAAGTCTTCAGTAGAATTTTTTTATTGATATGAAATGAAAATGAAATTTAAAGAGATGAAATGAAACCTAACCTAACTCATTAAATCAAATCATTAAATCTGATATTGAGACAAAGTAGTAGGTAGCTTATTTTTAGAAATATTTGCATGAATCATAAAAACTTTATGATTTTTTTTGTAAAAATTTCGTGGTTGGTTTTTTTCTTTTAAATAGATATTATTTTGACAGTTGGAAAAGAGAACGTACGAGTTCGGAAAAGGTAAAGAAAAAGCTCGAATATGTAATAGCTCACATCCCGAACGCTATAGAGGAAAGTAACTAAATATGGGCTACCATTTTGTTTTTGAACCAAAAATAAAAAACTATTTAAATAATAAACTTTTATTAATGTAATAGTAATCAGTCATATGTTTTTCCATAATACAGTAATAGGCTTATTGTTTTAATAATAAACTATTATTTCAAAAACAAACAAATAACGTAATTGCAAAAAAGTCACTAAATATGGACCAGACCCTCAAATATGGGCTATTAATACGCACCCAAGTATTTCTTAGGAAAATAACATTTATAAAACTTAATATCTAAGTGGAGATCAAAGAACAATGGTAACTTTAAGTAATTAATAATTTTACTTGCAAAAATCACATATCCATGTATCAAATTCTGGCCCAGCACAATCATTATGTGCCCAAAGCTCACACATCAAAGCATCTAACCCAGAGTTCTGCAGAACATACATTCTGCGTCTGCAGAATTAGGTACATCACCAAATATAGGATCAGGATCAGTATCCGAATCCCCCTTGGATTCGGATACTGATTCGGATACATCCTCTTCATCTTCACTAACATAGCCCATATTCAAAATTCATGATTAAGATAAATTTAACCTTGTATTTTTAAAATAACACGAAGCAAATAAGTAAAACATCCAAAAACATGAAATTATACTCATATCCTACTAATAACATTGATAGCCAATTTATTACACCCTTTTTTTATTAAAATAACAACATATATTTACGTACCTTACAAAATTTTGCGGCAGCAGCCGAGAGTCAACGTCCTACACTAGCGGCAACTCGCGTCGAACCGACGAGACAGAGTGATAGCGATCACGGGGCGAATGAAAGCGACAGAATATAGTCGCTCGTTGCGGCCTTGGGTTGTTTGTTTATGAGAAATGTTACTAGCCCATAATAAAACACTAGCCCACATTTAGTTACTTTCCTCTACGTATCTGCAATACGCCACTTTTTGAGCAACTGTATTTAAAAAAATATTACGATATAGAACATGGAACATACTTATAAACTCATTGGAATGATTTAAACAGTCCCAAATTATTTTTTACAAATATCTATCACATTTTATCAAAGTTTTAATCTTTGTTAATTTGATTATTAGAAAAAAAGAAGACGCGAAAGTGATCTATAAAATAAAGATCTAACGGAAACCCCTGGGTTGGTAATATGTAGGTATGTATGACTGTATTTATTATCTTTCCTATGAACCCAGGACACACACAAGGAGCTGACAGCCAACATTCAGTCATGAATAGGTATAGGTCGGCACATAAATAAAGAAGAAGACACACACACAACGTCTATTATCCAACGGAAACATGAAGTTAATTTATATATACTTAATCAAAACATCATAAATCCGAACTTTTATAAAATGGCACATAAAATTTGAGAAAATGTTTCGAATAACGCTAATGCATAATGCATAAACAACACACGGGCGCGAATTGCGACCGCGACCGCAGCACTCAAATCAGGCGCGACGGAGCTAACGTTTCATGCTTATGTTGTTCGCTAGTTTTAACCGCTAATTGCACCGCAGATGAATGGGCTGGCTTCTAAAAGCTAAAGGACGTTGGGATAATAAACTTCATCATTATGGTTGAACACTTTATATTAATATACGTACCCACTATTTAGCTAAGTGTGCCTTCGAGTGTCGCTACTCTATCTACTCCGTAAAGCATAAGACGTGATCAGACATAAATAATATATTTATATAGACGTATACTATACTTTTCATTGAAAGAAAACGCAGTCTTTGTCAGGATCAAGACCAATCGATAATGTCGCTATGAACGATTCAGCTCGTAAGCTGTAACGTAACAACACTGAGCCATAAAATTTATACTTAATAGAGAGCCCAATAAGCATAACTTGACATCATAATCTTCCCCTGTGCGCGTATAAAACAAACGGGTAGTACGCAATGTATGACCATGTGTTTTGAAGCTACTTGCGGCTTCGGAGTTTAGATTACTTCAGGGAATGCCTGTCTCAGACGTGGCTGGGGCAGTACGAGAAGTGAACTTCCATCGAAGATGCATACTGCATGCTACGTACGGCTATACCTATACTTAAAGTTAAAGAACAGAGGTCAAACATAGACAACTTTTCATAAGCCAACTCTCAAAAAAAGTTAAAGTTTGTACACGTATGAAAAACACACAATATACCGATCCGATACATTTTCAATAGTATCAACCCCTCTTTCTTTAATTTTAACCCCCGAAATAGGTTGGTTCAAAAGGCGCCTGAACCTGAAACGTGGAGGCATGGGCAACAGCTATACTTTGGAATAAATAAAAACGACTTCGTTAATTATTCCTTAAGTAAGCCCTTAATTATTAATATTATTATTAGCCTTATTTGCGATAAGCCCGCCTTTGCGCTCATTTAAAATGTTTTTGTTACTTTTGTTACTATTGTAGGGTTACGTACCTACATCACACTGTACCATTATGTCATATATATACTTATGTTTGTTTTAATTGTTTATGTTACTTCAACCAAATACTATATAAACTCTAGCGAGTTAGAGTTTATATAGTATTTGCTTCAACGGAGCGGAGACTACATCAGTAGTTCTCCGGCGTCCATATTAAACGGTCAACTCAATCCAGTATTTCAATCAGTGATCCAGCTAGTGCCCAAATGAACTATTTTTAAGACAGAACACGCTTAGACACTTCCAATATTACAGTAATTACACAGAGACAATTTAATTATACTGTTCATACACAATCACAGTATATTGGTGACCCCGACGTGATATATTTCTTCTCTGTAAATGGTGCAATAAAGTGTTGATCTATCTATCTATCTAATTATTATTCATGAAGTGGTCGCCGTGACCGAAATCGGTCAGACACGCAGCATCATCATCATCAAGTATTTCTTGTCCATCGACAAATACCTATTTCCAAGGCCACCGCGCTACCGTGAAATCTATTTTTTCATCGGAATTTAAAGTTTTTGATTTGGTTATCTCGTGCGCGGGGAATATGCAAATATCTGGCCACAATGCCGTGGATCCAGGTCAGTGGCTCAGTGGACACGCAATGCGTCATCCATAAAATGGCTTTTCAAATTCAATTATTTTTCGATTCAGCAAACTCCCACGGAATACTGAATAGTGCCGTATCTAACCAAAACCGGCATAAATCTAAAGGCACATTATATAGGTTATCATTAGACACTTGTATTGTATAGTTCAAAAGTGCCTTCCAAAGCACGAAAATAAGCTTTCTTACATAAGTATAATAATGTGATCCAGCCTGCAATAGAACAGGAAACACAGAGACTACATACCTAAGTCGGGAAGTCCTCTTGGAGTTTGCTGAAGTTCCTTGGGCTTGGTACTTGAGTTAGGAATACTATTCTTTGTGCCTGGAGGTGGACTTGACAAGTTTGCTCATTACCGGCCGGCGGGCTGCACTGGTTACCTGGACTGGTCTGGGACATAACAAGGTAACTGATTTCCTACAAAATTCTTTAGAAATTGGAGATTAGAAGCGTCCAACTGACCTTGGTAGGTAGTCTGTAAACAGTACCTAGTACTCTACCTACATATCTATCAATAATTATACACACTCCTTTAGGTAGAGGTACCTGCTTACTGCGGAGAGCAGTTACATACACCTAAATTATTTTTTCCTGGCTTCCGAAAGTTTTCAGGATTGGCTTACTAAAATAACTCCACATTTTCACACCTTTTTTCAATAAGACGTAAAGGTGACGCTTTACAGAATTTGTGCAAAGAAAAATATTTTTAAAGTACTTAGTTCAATTTTGATTTTTAATCGTGATAACCTACTAGCATTTACAAAGTAGGCCTGTGCCACATGCACAAAGATTAGGACAAAAAAATCTAGGTCCTAGGGACTGGTGGCGGTACTGATGTCTCCATTATAGTGGGTCAGTGGAGCTATACGAAATTCCTATGTTTTCTATAGTAACAATGTATCTAGGAAGAACTGAAAATATTCAGATACTACGTGATGATCGAAAGCAGCTGGTGCTTAAAACTTCGACTGCCGAAGCTCCTCGCGGAAGAAAGCTATAGGATTGTACTTACAACAAATAACGATGTTAAGCAATTATTAAATGCCCAGCCATTTTTCCGCGAGCGCCTCGGTCTGTTTACAAAGTTAAAGTTGCACGTAGGGTTGTCAGGTGTCAGGCTCCACTTGGAGAAGCAGTGATGGCTGTAGTTCAGATAGATGGTGGTCATAAGGCACTTGGCTTGCGATAAAAAGGCGCAGATTATATCTATCACACGATCCGACGACATTTACGGTCAACAACAACAACAATCTAATGCACAGTGAAAGAGTCAAAAGTTCAGCCAGAATCTACAAGAGAATATGATCTTTAAGGCTAGGCCATAAGGTCTTCGACGTATGACCCTTGATTATGCCTACCAAAAATTATGTAGGGTTCTTATTGGTATGAATTTTAAAAAGTAGGTACCTACTTATTAAGATAGGCAAAACACTCGAGAAAAAGAAAATATCAAAAATTCTGAAAAAAGATATAGGTACCTATATTTACCTGGTGAAATTTTTAGCAATCGGGTGAACAGGTTAGGTAGGTAATTGGCCAGATTCAATTTGCTATAAACGTTGGACAGGACTGTAACTGGGACACATGAAACTAAATAAACGCTTGTAAAAGGAAGGAGACTCCTGAAAACCATAAATTTAGCCATTTGACAGCCCTGGCTGTGCGCTAGTTAAACAACTTGTAACTTTATAAACTTGTACGGCGGACGCTTTTAAAGTTATTACAGTTCCAATATTCTTTATTTAGTAACAAGGTACGGAGATTATTGTAATTAGTTAGTGCGGTAATTAGATATGTAGTTGTCGCACGTACCCGACGTGTGACAACTACCTAATTACCGCATACCGGTACCGGAATGGAACAATATTTTGGCTACAAAGAAAAAGCGAACATTAATCTATTATTTAATTATCAAAACCAGATAAAATCTACAACACAACGTTAAAACTAGTGCAAATGGCGGCTTTTCTATCAAGGAGAGGGGAATAAAACGACCGTTTGAGAAAAAATAACTCTTATAATAATTCTCAATACATTTAAATTCCTTAAACTATAAGTACAATGTACTCACACAAGCATACTTCCTCGCACAGATATCCTGCCTGTGGCACTAGACTCGAAAAAAATGAAACGTCACTTTCAACTTAAAATTAGTACCTACGTAAGTAGTCTATTTTGCACGTGAATTAGATATTATAAATTAAAACGATGCAGGTCTAAAAGTCAAAGAGAATTTCCTATGAAATAGAACTTGCATGTATACTTTGTTTGTATAGAAAAAAATATATATAAAAAATACCTATGTAGGTATATATTCCTTGTGCATTTTTCAATAAAAATGCATATTGACTTTCTCCTAGTATTATAAAGATGTAACACAGAAATAGTGAAATAGTGCCCTTGCAGGGCTCATTTGTGCACCTATGTTAATTGTATTTATAAGACCTTATGTACCAAATGAACGCAATAAAGAAATTGAGAATTGAGAATAGTGCCAATCAGCATAGATACAGTTTCTCTTGCACTCAACAGAATTAGATTATCATGATAATTCATTATCCAAACATAATTACAATTTAAACGATGGGATACACAGCTATCAACCCGTATGAAAATATCCGATAACAATTATCACGATAATCGATCATGATAAATTTCGAATCCTAGCATCGAGGTTACTCTTCCTCAACTTGAGACTGTCTCTTTTTCTTCTTCTTCTTTTTGTCACTTTTGGGTTCTTCTGCCGCTGGCTGTTCCACCGCTTCAGCCTCTTGTTGCTTCTTCTTCTTCTTCTCACTCTTGGGCGTGTCTGGCTCTGGCAATGTGTCGTTGGCGGTCGCAGACTGGTCTGCTTCTGAATGCTTCTTCTTTTTCTTCTTCTTCTTCTCGGAAACTGGCTCCTCTACGTTGTTGTCCTCTGGCTCTTGTTTCACGTCGTTCTCCACTTTGATTTTCTTTTTGGGTGAGACCTGGAACAATAGATGTACATAAATATGATGCTCAATTACTGACAACCATGTCGGTTTGATAAAAGTCTACTCCTACTTATAAATGTGAAAGTTTATTATTTAATTACATAAAAGTGACAGAACGCACATGGGGTACTACTTTTCCAGAAAATCCCACGGGTGCGAAGCTCCAGGGCGCAGCTAGTTTAAGTTATAAATTATGGATAGCAATATCATACACACATGGTATAACAATTTATAATTTGTGTGCCAGTGGTAACCACAGATTTTTAAGAAAAAATGGCATTTTACCTTCTTCATGTTATTATCAATAACTCATGTATAAAATTTAGGCAAACTATATAAACATAATGGAACTCCCACCAAACTGAAATGGTCTCAGTATGAGAGGACTAATCACTTGTCTGGCGTTTGCGCTGGTGTTCCCTAAAAGTAAATAATTATTTTATTTATTTGGTTTTCGGCGGTCTTACAGCTAAATAACATACATATATAGAATCACGTCTTTATCCCTTGCGGGGTAGACAGAGCCAAGAGTCGTGAGACTCGAAGGCCACGCTTAGTTGAATAGTGGGCTTTTTAATGGAATGGAGATTCATTAACATGTTGCTAGCCCATCGCCTATGAGTGGAGAAATCCCCAGTTTAAAGCCCTTTCCCTCGATTGATTTTTACAATCTGCGCGGGAAGAGAAGCAGCTGGCACATTCTGTTTTTTCTTCGCTCCCAGACCAGCATGGACGCAAAATAACATCTGTATATAAAGTACTATTACTATTACATTATAAGTATACTCATGACTAGACTCTGTATGAACTCACCTTGTCCGGATCGCCCTCCAGCTTGATCTTCTTGCTGGGCGCGCCCTCGCCCTCCCCGCCCTCCCCGCCCGGCGAGCGCGCGCGCTTGCCGGCGCCGAGCGTGCTGTCGCCGGCCAGCGGGTACTGGAACACCGCGCTGCAGGGAACGCCCATAGTTCAAACAACAATACGGACAGTCTCATCAGTCTTAATACACAGATACTGCGGTGGGTGAGAAAAAATGATCAGACTACTCGTACATTCAGGAAAAGGTACTCCAAAAACCGGCCAAGTGCGAGTCAGACTCCCGCACCGAGGGTTCCGTACACGCAAAGCATCTCATATTATAGCTCTAACTGAAAGACCGACTAGTTTCAAAAACGAACTTAACTTCGCAGTTCCCTAAGATTCATACTAAATCCAGCGCAAAAATAAGTTTGTAACACTTTTTTTAGACTTCCAATATATTTACAATTTTCAGATTTATTTCTGTATAATACTGTTAAACCTTACTTTTTGCCAAATTTCATAATTTTAGGTCAACAGAAAGTAGCCCATAGGTTTTGAATGCTGCCTGAAATCACAAAATATGCGAAAATTCTTAACATTTATGATAATATCTCTTGATCGCGTTGACAACGTTGACGTATCATTTTGATTATTTTTTTGCTGAAAGAGACTGTGGATCCAAGTATTCAATATTAATTTCAACTTAATACCTTTAAGCTTTCCTGAGAAAAAAAGTTTGACGGACAACAAAGTGATCTTATAAGGGTTCTGTTTTTGCCTTTTAAGGTATGGAACCCTAAAAATAAACTTAACAATTTCTGAATGAAGTGCCCTACATTACCTGTAGCTGCAGGCACCACATAGGCACCTAGGCATAGTATACAATTATACATATTATATACAAGTGATTTTATACTAAATTTTTTCTCATAGGTACAACCCGTTTAGTACTTTCAACCACACATTAACTGTATCACTTGTAACAATGAAATCCCTGTAATTTATTAAGCACAGGGCTTTGCATGTGTATAAAAGATGATGATGACATACATTAATCCTGAAAACAACACATATGCAGGGCATTGCAACTTTAATAACTTTACTCACCTCTTACTATGATATTTTTCAAATTTAGCCTTCGCCTTGCCGGTGCCGCTGATCCTCCGCAGGTTGCCTTCCTCCAGCAGCCGCAGTCTGTTCTCCAGCTTCACCTTGTGTTCCGCTCCCAACTCAAACGACACATCCTCTCCAAACGCATCCACTCTCGTGGCCAACGCTGCCTTAGCTGCTAGCATACGGGACATCTTTCCCTTGTTCTTTGTACTACACTGACCAACTAACTGAGCATGGTAGATCAAACCATACTTCGGGGTATCTTTCTTCGTCTTCAGAGCACGAAACAAAGCCTTCTCAGCACCAAATATTTGGACAGTTGAAGCAGGATGTTTAGCCAAATTCATCAATGACCCGGCATGGGCAATTAATCTTGCACCAATATGTTCTCCAATCAAAACAGTCAGGTTCGGTGCCATGGCCATCATTCTCGCTTTCAAGTAATCTGTTAAATGTGCCCTATAATCTGTGATTGAAATAATTTCATCACATAAGTTCTGTATGTTCATTATATCATCGTCAGATATCTCCGTGCCCATTGATATTTCTGCTGCCTCTTTAACCTTCTCTTCCAAGTCCTCGGGCAAAATATCAGATAAATCTGTCTTTGATGCATTGTCTCTAGTTCCAATTAATTTAACAATTTTAACAAATAGTGTGTTGTCAGTTATAATTTTTCCAAGTTCCGGGAAATGCCAGCCATACCACTCTCTACACCTCATGATGTAGTTATTCAATTCTTTGTCTAAATCGTCTAAGAGGCACTGAGCTTGGACAATCATTGTGTCAATCTTATCAGGTGAGAACTTGAGCTTGTATCGAGATAGAGAATGAGCCAGACCCAGGGCCATGGCAGTCATCTCTTTCTTTGGGAGACCAGATAGAAGACTGTCCATTTGAGAACGAATGCATCTCAGCAACTCCTGAACATTGCTGTTTGACACACATTGCAGGTCAAACTTCTCTCTAATGGCACTCCCAAGTTTAGCATCTCCGACCAACAACTGGTCCTGGATTTCTTTACTAACATATTTCTTGAGCGCTTTCTTCAAAGGCTTAGAGATTTTGCCTTCTATGGCAGCAGTAGTAGCTGCTAAGGCTTCGGTAGTGTCCTCAAACTTAACAAAATTCTTTAGTTTGACACTGTGAACAAAATTTTAAATAAGAAACAAAAAAAACAACAAAAATATATACCTAATAATGAAATTATATTATTAAATATTAGACATTAGTAAGTAAAAACTCATAGTGTTTGTAACAGTTTTTTATTTTATTTTTGTATTTTAAAATTACCTAGATTGATAAAGAAAATAATAGGTATATATATATCCTCTCAATCTATCGCTGGTTGACTGGAAGAGATCCATTCATGGGATAAGTCCGCCTTTGTGTATTTACCTTTTTAGTTATGTTAAGTTCACTGTGTAACCTTAGTACAATAATGATATTACAAACAAACAAACAAGGTTAAATATAATATTCTTACACAGATGATGCACCCTCCGGAGTGTTGAATTCTTGGTACAGATCATCAATCTGTGACAGCTTCGACTCATCTAACAACTACAACAAAAAAAGGTAATTTAATTTTGAGTACTAGGTCCAAACTATAAATTTATTTGAATACAAACCATTTTATTTTAATTTTTACGGTACTTAAATATTTTTTTGTAGTTCCATGAAGTTGTAACAGGAGACCAGATAGCATTACAACATGCCTTTGTTTATAAATTAGGCAATGAAAAACTACGTAGAACGTCCAAGGTGATTGTAAAATGATGTTACCAGTAAAACTTCACAGATATAGGCAGAGTAAAATATATATATGGTTCTGAAAGTTTAAAAATTAGACGAAATATACCAATAAAAATTTGTTTTGATCGACCATAAAGGTCATTTAAAGTAACACCATCGTTGTAGTAAAAAAATTATCATTTACTTTAAAAAATTATAATTACTGCCTATTTTAAAATGTGATTTGAGCAAATTTTTCATCAAAATTGTAGATCCATCAGCGGTGAAGCTTAGGTTATATTCAACACGTGTTGAGACATACCTTGAAAATTGCGTACCCCGCCGGGGTTTCGAACAACACCAACATTATCAACCACTAATATAAAGCCAGCGAAATATTTTGATACCACAAATATAGCGTATTATTCGGTAAATTAATTTATTTTGTAAAATAAACACGAGACGCTCAACATCGCGGGAGCCGAGCCTAGCGTAGCTAGCGTATCAATTTTGACGTTTAAGACATTTGACATTGACAATTGACATTAGATCAGACGTGAAGGGACATGCGCAATGTGATGCACATCGGATGGAATCATAGACAATGCACAGTCTGGTGTCAATCTAGTCCGTCAGTCTGGTCCTTCGAGCAACAAGGACGAGACCGTGTTGCTCTATGCTTTCGGACGATATTACACGCTCAGTCTGGATATCCATCTGTCACCGCTAAAAACGCCGTCCGATAACACGCCAACTAAAAAATGGACAATCGAAAAAAAGCTTGTTTTGCTATAATAATAGGTGAAAGGACACAATGGGTTAAATCTTTGAGTTTTTTCATGGCTACTGAAAAGAGAGGAATTCTGGGGAAGATGATGACTACGTAATAATTACTGGATGACAAATTCACCGATTTCGTGCTCTGCATGTCTTGAAAGGGCATTGAAAATGAATCTAACTATTATATATTATTAAAAAAAATGAAAATCATGTTTGTAATATATTTTTATTTCTCATTACCGTAAAATTTCTCATAAATATGCAACCAATTTATCCGAAGTGTAATAACCTAAAATGTTCCTTGGTTTGATACCTAGTTTCTTTTTTTTTTTTTTTTAATTCAGCCCCGTTCTCTAGATATCGGGAATTTTCTGTAAAAACACACGATTTTTCGGTCGAAAAATGTCGGTTTTTTCGATTTCCAAAAAAGTTTTTGACATTTCCAAAATACTTTTTACAATCTTTTTAAAGCCCTTCTAATTCCGCGTCTTTTTTTATAGAATAGTAGGCAAACGAGCATGCGGGTCTCTTGAGCTCTCATACTTCCTTGTGGCCCTAAACCTCAGGGTATCACGGGCGAGTCGCACTTTCTGGAGCGAACAAAAAAACATTTTCAATGTTAAAATGGCTGTTTTGAATATCTAATGGAAATGGTTGAGCCATAATCTTGAGAATCCAACGCTGTCAGAGCGTTGACTAAAGCCACAGAATTAATATTAGTACTACGTACAGAAAGGAAACTCCCTGCCCCTCCCGCAATATGGCACCCCCCGCTCCTTCCGCACTTCTCCCCCGTTCTTGTGTAACTGTGGGACGTTCGACTATGAAAACGCACACATTGACGTGTTACTGACGTGTTCACGGATATACAGTTTCATTTGTAGTAGTAGTAGGCATATTTGACGCGCCGTTTCTATGAAGCGCCCGCCCTTGTGCTAAAGCTTACCAGACTGAAGAAATGTTTACACCATCAGTCTGGCATCAGTATTTTTTATTTCTGTGGTATTACCAGACTGATTCCTCCCAGTTTATATTAGTCCGGTCATTCTATGTAATCAATGTATGGGGAAGAAAAACTAATTCATAAAGTTTTGAAACTTGTGTGACATATACCTTCGGTTGTGGTGTTCAACGCTCACTACCCTCCCCTGCCCTCCCCTGACGCTACCCCCTTTACTCTGAAATGTGTCCCCTTTACCGGTTTTTTCACTTTTTCTCGAAAACTATGATAGAAACGAAAAAGGTGTCAAAGGCAAAGATGATCCTTATTAAATTCTCAATAAAATATGTCCCATGTTTTATTTTGATGGACTTGATGGTTTACGAGCTAAAAGTTGCGTTTGGGGCACATGGGGAGAAAATGTACGTAAAAAAGGGGTATTGTTGCAGTTTTACTATTATATCTCGAAAAAAAACCAGAATTTCGAAAACATAGTACTATTAAAAGTTTTAGAACATTAAATTCTGCGTTTAATGGGACTATTAATATATTCAAAACTATGTAATTGTTTTGTACCGAATAAATGAATTGAATTGAACTGATGATAATTATTAAAATATTTAAAAATCCGTCAGTCTGGGGCATCAGTCCATCAGTCAGTGGGTTAGACGCTCAGTCTGGCATCAGTATTACCAGACTGTTACCAGATTGAGCGTGTAACATCCGTCATAGCGTTTTGAAGTTCATTTCAAAAAAAAAAAATTACTTCTGTGTTTCAAAGAACCAAACTTCGGAACTCTTTACTTTCATGGATATACCATCACTGATGATCGACGTAAATCCCGTCGAAAAAACCGGCTGAATCGGTTCAGTGTTGCCAGTACCAACAACATAAAACCATTGAAGTTCTAATTTTTTCCATACATGACATGAAACAAATAAGAAGTGGTAAGAAATAAAACTCATGGAAGTAATAAGTTCTTAGTTGTATTGTACGTAAGTACTTATTACTTCCAATTCTCTTTCTGGGCAGAAAGCTGAAAGAGACCTTGGATTCGAGTACTTACCTATAAGCGTTCCTGAGAAAAAATGATTGACATACAAACGGACAACAAAGTGATCCTACAATGGTTCCGTTTTTGCCTTTTGAGGTACGGAACCCTAAAAACATTGAAATTTAAATTATTCATTTTCGCAACAATGCGCAATGGGTAAAGAAGGGTTAGGTACATGGTTATGTAGGTACTTAAATACCTATTTTTTCAAAATAACTAAATAATTATTCTTTTGATTGGATCTGTTGAGGTGGAAATTTTTTGACAGGTAGGAAGGTAACTACTTACTATAAAATCTGTTGGGTACTTACCTACTACCAAATACTATTTACCTAAACTCTTGCAAGGTACTACGTGGGTAACTGACACGCGCGAAGCGCGAATAAATATTTGCAATAAAAAGGAATTTTATCATAGCCATTCGGAGCTATTTGTGTTCGAAATTCAATAATTCTGATAAAGCCATGCACCCACTCGCGAGCTGAGTGAGTGAGTGATTGAGCGAAGGAACGAGTGAATAAAGGAATAAAAGGATTCTATCGAGAGCGGTGACTGAACGAGAGCGCCTGCATCAATTCGATTCGAATAAGGAACGTGATTATTATCTGTATTCGACGAACCCGTTCGAATTTAAATGTATTTTGTTTGTTTGTCCTGCGAAGCGTTTCTACTTTCTCGGAAATTGATTTAGAGCTGAATTCGTGACAGGAAGTACTTACTTATGAAAGTAGGTTCTGTGTGGTAATGAGAATGAGAAGATTTTAATAACCTTGAGTGAAGGAATAAGATTTATCTACAAAATACCTAGGTAGGTTTTTGATATGTTTTCACCATAATTCGAACTCTACATTTTTATTAAAAAAATATTCCGTGGGTATAGAATAGGAATAGATTCACGTGTTTTTGAAATGAAATTTCTTGTGAGTGAACAGAATTTTGAAATTAAACTTTGTTCATTCCTATTTTATTTAATGTATCTTTTAATTATGTAGTTTTTGTTACTGAAATGTTTAAAATTGAAATGTTTTTACCGCACGAACTTTCTCTTTCTTTAGTAGGTACCCTACCTATTGTTTGTTGTTCTTATAGATAACCTTTATACATTTGCATAGACCGTTCAAAGTGGGAGAGGTTATTCTGGCAGACGCGGCTGCCCCTGGGAGCGATTAGCCTCGGAATCGACGGGCGGGTATCATCGGGCTGACGCCTCGCATCACCTGCGTGTGGCCGCGGCCTTACGAGCCAGTGACAGGGGTCTGCGGTAAGTAATGGCCTCGTTACTACAACAATTTGTTACTACCGTTTGGATTTATGTGCGCAAATGAGCTCAATAAAAACCGTGCCCACTTAGCTTTATTTGAAACTAGTTCGGCCGCTCAGTTTAGGTAATGCTCAATGTTGGCCGCGGTATCTTTCTTGCTGGTTATTTTAGCTCGTGTACGTTTATACACGATACATACACGATGCATACACGATAAGTATATAAAGATAAACTTACACAATGTGTACGTTAGTTTTAGGTCTTGGTGGGGCATGAAATGCGTGAATAAATATTACTAAATACTTACTTACTATTGTATATTATCAGAGACTACACTCATTTCTGGTCGCTGCTCCATAAGTAACCAAATATTAACTAATTCAGAACAATATTTACACCATAGACTTGAGGTGAATGTGTGTTTGTCTATCGTGTAGAGGCCACGTCATAAATTTGTGAACGCCAAGTTATTTGTCGGCCTTGGTTGGCTTACTCCGGCTCAGGGCAGTTTGTTACCGTCGGTACCGTCGGTACCGGAGCGGAGGCCATCCGTGACATACTGCCCTGGCTGAGTCTGTACGTACATATAGGTGTTCATGTTTGAAAAATATGAGCTCAAGCTGTTCGAACCTTGATCTTGTAGTTTTTGTTACGTTGCGTTGATTACCATATTGTAGACGGATAGTCTACAAACTGTTTTCGAGAGTCATTACGAATCGTCTCGCTCGCAGGTTTGACGACTTCCAGCCTCCCGAACAAGCCGGTTTCCGAAAAGGCTTTAGTACCGTGGACCACTTACATACGCTGCGGCAGATTATACAGAATACTGAGGAGTATAATCAGCCCTTATGCTTGGCGTTTGTGGACTACGAGAAAGCCTTCGATTCGATCGAGACCTGGGCTGTGCTACAGTCTCTCCAACGGTGCCAAATTGACTATCGATATATCGAAGCGCTGAAGTGTTTGTACGAAAACGCCACCATGTCGGTCTGTCTCTAGGATCAAGGCTCGAAACCTATCCAGTTGAAGCGAGGGGTGAGACAGGGAGACGTTATATCTCCGAAACTGTTTACCGCCGCCCTGGAAGATGTTTTCAAGCTTCTGGACTGGAGCGGACTCGGCATCAATATCAACGGCGAGTACCTCACTCACCTTCGATTCGCTGACGATATCGTGGTCATGGCTGAGACCTTGGAAGACCTAGGCACAATGCTCGATGGCCTCTGTAGAGCCTCTCAACAAGTGGGTCTAAAAATGAACATGGACAAGACGAAAATCATGTCTAATATCCGTGTCGCACCCACTCCTCTAAAGGTTGGAGACTCTACACTCGAAGTTGTTGACAATTATGTATACCTGGGACAAACAGTTCAGTTAGGTAAGTCCAACTTCGAGAAAGAGATCAACCGTCGAATCCAACTCGGCTGGGCAGCGTTCGGGAAGCTTCGCGATATCTTCTCGTCCAAAATACCGCAGTGTCTCAAGACTAAGGTCTTTGACCAGTGTGTGTTGCCAGTAATGACATACGGAACAGAGACGTGGTCGCTTACTATGGGCCTCATAAGAAGGCTCAAGGTCACCTAAAGGGCGATGGAGCGCACTATGCTCGGAGTTTCCCTGCGTGATCGAATCAACTAAAGTAACCGACATAGCCCGCAGAATCGCCAAACTTAAGTGGCAGTGGGCGGGGCACATAGCTCGCAGAACAGATAGCCGTTGGGGCAGAAAAGTTCTCGAGTGGCGACCACGAACCGGAAAACGTAGTGTTGGCAGGCCTCCCACTCGGTGGACCGACGACCTGGTGAAGGTCGCGGGTTGCGCATGGATGCGGGCAGCGCAGGACCGGTCGTTGTGGAAATCCTTGGGGGAGGCCTTTGTCCAGCAGTGGACGTCTTTCGGCTGAGAGAGAGAGAGAGAGAGAGACGGACAGGCATGACAAATGGGTTCCTTATTTACTTCAGAACCCTAAAAACAGAAATTCGTTGTAGGAATGTAAAAATCGCAAATAAATAAATCAACAAACGACCCGCAGGCAGACTAGATTCAATAAACATCGACAGCTCACGATCACGACCGGTAGATACATGTCGTCCTGTCTCTCGTTAACGTTTAGTATTTCCCGGTATTTTCAGCACAGACAATAAAACTACGCGGACAATAACAAAAACGGCTGGTTGCTTTTTGGATGTACGTAATGACACTAATGACTGTAGAGTGTAGAGCAACACTGCGATTGAATATAGTGGATTTTATGACAGTATAATGTGTGTTACCTTTTACTTTATTTTTAACTTTTTAGTTGGGTTTGTATCTATATATTTGTATAGAAATACGAAACCGATATTGAAAAAGGGCGAAGCGGCGTGATTTTTCTCCGATCCCTATTTTTATATTTCGTAGATCTCCTTTTCCTGTACGTCTGTATATAAACAAGTATATACAGACGAACAAAAGAAAGATTCTACAGGAAAAGAAGGAGATTAGAGTAATTTCCCTAAATATGGACTAGTCATACAATATGGACTACGGTGATATTTCGCTAAATGTCGCTACAACTGCAGTGAAGATAATTACGTTCGACGCTCTCTGCCCCGCCTCGCACCTCCAGTCGATCACAGAGAGTTTACACGGCGTATTTGTGTCACTGATCGCCATTATGAATTTTTGCGTCGCTGGATGTACTTTTTCGGTGAGTTTTGTAAGGTTATTACTATTATCTTTTCCGCTATTAAGCTTTCATTTTTTAATTCTAGAGCCATTATTATATGTCTGTATTGTAGAGATAAACCGGATTGTTCTAGTTATTTACTATAAAATGATACAAATATCATAACATAAAAGTATGAGGTTTTTTAATATGGACTACGTCTAAAGTCCTATATATGCATTACGTCTTAAGTCCTAAATATGGACTGGTCCATATTAAAAAGTTGTTAAGATACGTTTTAAAATGCATAATTTTGTTTTAGGAAATTGCATCGACACCACCATTAACGATATGAGTGTGATGGCGTGGACAGTGGCCGATTCCATTGTTTATTTTGCCGAGAAACCTGAATTCCATTTTATGGTCCGTATTGTAAACGCTGTGGTCCATATAATATGACCATTTTAAAAAAAGGCGAAAGTGCAGGTTTAATAAAAAAAAAGGAAATTGTTAAAACTGTTGTTATTTTTTGAGAATTGAGTCTATTTTGTTAACTTATATTAGTTTCTTCATAGATTTACGATAATAAATCTTTATAAGCATTTAAATTCTGAGTTTTATTTAACAAAGACGATGTGGTAGTCCATATTTAGAGAACTTACTCTACTTAATCTTGACAGAGAATTTAACAAATCATTGATTGTAGATTTCGTTATCATATTGTTAAAAGTTGATTGACAAACATACTTCTTTACCTAAAAATCTCGATAATACTCCGCAAATCTTAGCCACAGCGTCAAAAATCGCCGTAAAAGTCAAATTTTCAGTCCAAAACACTTTACCGACCGGTTTTATGAGCTATGAAATGTTTGAATCATCTCTGTATCCAGTCTCAGGCAATATCCTTATGCTTGTTAAAAGATTTAAAGCAGAAAGCAGTCGTAAATCTGCGTCGTTAAGATCTGCAACCGCTGCATCCGTCAGGGAAACACTTTGGGATGGCCCTCCACAGAGGGGGAGCGGCGAGCGATTGTTATCAATAGCTAATTGCTTTTTAGTCATCTTTCACCAAAAAAATCGTCTGACTACTATGTTTGCAATCTTATTTTGTTAAAGTGCTCAGTAACATACTGTAATATTAGGTAGGTAAGTACCTATATTATGTATTCTAAAGGCGAAACAGTTACAGAAATAAAAAAGGCAACCTTCGTTCGCCGCCCTATGTTATAAAAAAAACTTACCTCGAGAAATAGTTGTTGGTTTTCATATTTATTGTCTCCCAGTTTGCTCAGTTCTGATTCTAACACTTACAAATATTTAATTCTGTGGTTTTAGTGTGACACGAATTTACATATTTTAACCCCACCACAGTTACCAATCACAAAGCGGTAGAGTGCTTACCTAAAGTTCTAGCAGTAAATCGGACTTTTTGGCTTGAACGTAGTCGAGTGCACTTAGTTTGCTTCGGACACGCACCACCGGCTAAGAAAGTTACGGTTATTATCGTTCTAAAACAGTTTTACTGATTTCGATTGCACCTATTCAACTTTGCGTGTAAGAATCAGAGTAAGATATGGGTCAAATCATATTTTGCCAAAACTGATTTGCCAATTAAGTATCGCCATGTTTAAATTCACATAAAACACCGTTTTACGTAAGTTTAACCGATTTCCCTAATACAAAACCATATGACGTAAATGCAAATACCTAAACGTTGGCTATTTTCAAATAACAGTAACAATTCATGGATCCCTCCCCACATTCCATAACATGTGCTATCGACAAACTATTGAATATACACCCGCCCGAACTCCTCTCGAGCGAGCCAGCCTTTATACCCTCTCATGGACCGGTAGGACCCAATGAACGTAAAACATCCCTGAAGGGTTAGGCTGGGACTACACTCATATGATGTGGTAGGTACTTGAAAGTATCCAAGATTACATTAACTCTATAACTGTCGCTTCTACTTATCGAGAGAGCTGGAAAACATTGGTGTTAGGTTTATCTGACATGACTTGGCGACTTCTGCCATCTATCGGTTGTAGTCGTATAGGTAACACATTATTACACTTTGCCGGACAGTAAACGAGACACAAAAGAAGTTTAATTGTTTTAAATGCTCTAGCAGTTTACTGTCCAGTAAGGTGTTAAATACTAGTAAAATGCTGCTAGTTAGGTATGCAGGGTTTCTCACAATATTTCCCTTCACCAGAAGTGCTTAGACATAATAAGAGTTGACTTCAGTCAGATATTGGATCAGAATAAATTCATGAGACAGCTACAGTTTGTATAACTTGCCCGGCCACAGTGTAGCCGTATCCTATAACTAATAGATCCGAAATGGCTTTGTCTGATCAACTCATTGTAAATAGTGCAATTGTCTGATCCCGGCCGGGGCAGGAGTCAATCATCCGAGCGCCGAGTTTTGGATGTCAAGAACTACACAATTTACGGCTCCATTCCTGACTATTTAATGATTTATGTAATTTTAATGGGGTTTGAACCTGTCAGGTTATAGTTGTAAATTACTCGGATGAAGCTAGACCTTGTTTTTATAGCCCATTATGATCCTATTTGTGTGTTGTAGTTACGTATTTGTAACAGGTATTCCTATCAAAGCCAGCTTGTATATTTTAATAAGCATTACCCTAAAATCAAAATGCATATTATGATAACGGCACAGCCGCACAGATAATTTACCACTATAAATATTTGAACACTTGTAGGCATGGTATATTTTGTAGACGCATATAAGGTAAGGAAACATAGGGTTCGTTTTTCTCAAAATTACCACAAGAATGGAGCCCTATCTCTTAATAATATTTCCAATTTGTTTCGGATGTTTCGGAAATCGATCTAGCTAATAAAATATACTAGCTAATAATATTGATAATAACGTTCATAGCGCAAATAAGCCGATTGTCTACACTGCAACCTAATAACGTCGAGAGACATCGAGCAATCACTCGATTGCTCATCATTTATGTATAAACACAATGTACTTGGTCATTATCTAAGGTTTAAGATTAGGATTTATTCTCATTAAGAATTACAAATTCACTTCACATGAGAACAACACAAATAAATTCAAATAACAACAATATCATTTTCGGTATACGCGAGTCAAAAATACTCAAACTTGTGAAGTTTAAAAAAATAATT
>CM031567.1:19782371-19817474 GCA_018467065.1 Ephestia elutella | reverse complement strand
TTGGTTCTCGGTATTGTGGGGGAAAAAAAGCCAGAACGTGTTGGAACGTTGGCTACATGGCCTTCGATCAAGGTTGTGGCCTGCCCCATCAATGCGTTGCGTCGTCGGACGCGACGTTTCAACGGATCGACGGAGAAGAGAAGAAGCGGGAGTAAGGGTGACGCATGACGTTCTGCGTTGTCAATAGTGTTCCCCTGCTTGAGGCAGTAATGCCAGAATAGGAATTTTTTTATTGGGAAGTTATATTAGGCCTAAAGATATGCTAATGAATAGAGAACCATTTCCAAAGCCAATTAAAATCCAAAAAAAATTACTCATTAAAAACTCAAAAAAAAAACATCAAACTTGTGCTGTATACTATTTATTTTGCCGTTCCAAAATAGGAAATCATATTAATTTTTAATAAAAAAGCGTGTCATCTCGTCCATAGCAAAGATCATGGAAGTAGTAATTTATTACTTCCATGGCAAAAATATATGTCTATAGTCTATAGATACTCGACTGTCTAAATAGTTTTATTACATTCTCTTTGGTCTGTCTGGCTTACTGGTACACGTAAGTACTTATTACTTCCATGGGTTTATGATTTTACTTAGCTCGTGTTAAATCTTCCACGTTTTTTTTTTCAAAATGAAACATAGTATTGAACATCAAAATATTTATGTCGGATAAACACAACATCAACATGAGAATTATCATCAGATCATGGGTTTAGGGGGGCTGAGCTCAGAAATGGATGACCAGAGCGGTAAACATAGTACAGGTACTTCAACAATGGGCTCAGATCAAATTAACTGTCAGGATACGGGTATTTCCAAAATAACATGCACAGCTTATAATAGACAGGGTACACAACTCCTACTTCAAGTTACAGCGGATATTCATCGGATATTCACGGATTAAGAAATCATCTAACACTAAACTCTCATTTGATCCACATGTCACGGCTAGGGTCCAGCCCTAACCTCCCCACGGCAAGGGTTAGTGCCCCACCACGCACGGATCAGTCCAATTCAGCCAGTGAGTTCTACTGAATCGGTCCTCCGTGCTAGCCAAAAACAGTTTTACCATCAAGACTGTCCAGCAACTAAGATCTCCAATATCTCGTACCTACAGAGAATTCAACACAACCGTTCGGCACGTCCGCACCGTACCACAAATGACAAAAGACTGCCTTGTCGATCCCACGTCGGTTTTATAAAATGTCACCCCTTCTTTGTTATAATAAAGAAGGGGTGACACAAATGACAGTGTTACTTTGACACATTTCCGACGAGTTCCGTTTTGAAAACTGTTTTAAACCATTGATCAACTAACACAATAAACCATAGTTAATTTAACTAATGTAAACGTTCCGACATGTGTATCATTTTAGGGAAAAAAATAACAATACATTAAGAAATAGAAAATCTGAATCTCATGCTGAAAGGCATGAAACCGGAGATCTTCACAAGAAAATTCGCCTCATTACGAAAAAAATTAGTTCGCAATCGTGGGCGACGCGTCGACGACGCAACGCATTGATAGGGCAGGTCACAACAAAATATATGACGCTGTCACGACGCAATGCAACGCAACGGAGCAATGGGGCTTCGCCCTTACGGCGACGGAGCAAACGACGCACATCGGAGACAATGCAACATGCGCCGCGGATCAACCGTGCCTCGTGCGTGACCTGACATAGAATACTGAGGACACAAATATATTCCACTTTGTGACGTCATGGAAGCGGAGCAAACGACGCACATCGGAGACAATGCAACATGCGCCGCGGATCAACCGTGCCTCGTGCGTGACCCGACATAGAATACTGAGGACACAAATATATTCCACTTTGTGACGTCATGGAAGCGGAGCAAACCACGCACATCGGAGACAATGCAACGTGCGCCGCGGAGCAACCGTGCCTCGTGCGTGACCCGACATAGAATACTGAGGCCACAAATATATTCCACTTTGTGACGTCACAGAAGCGGAGCAAACGACGCACATCGGAGACAATGCAACATGCGCCGCGGATCAACCGTGCCTCGTGCGTGACCCGACATAGAATACTGAGGACACAAATATATTTATTTATTTATTAATTTTTGTACACAACAAATACTTACAAAGGAAACATAAAACATAGGAAATCTAAGTGCAAAGGTTCAGGATTATATTCCACTTTGTGACGTCACGGCGACAGAGCAAATGACGCACAACAGCAAGCAGTGTATTAAGCGTTACCGTTATTGTTGAATACATGTATAAATGTTGACATATGTCCTCTTTTTATTTTGTCTTGTTCACCCGAGACAAAGCAGGTCACTGATATTGCGAGTGCGTGAGCTTCGGAACAAAGGCCTGCGATGGCGGCTCTAATGACACAACACGCAGCTCGCTATTGCTGAGGTGCTATTTTTGAAATGACTCGTCAGAGTTGCAGACAAATGGTTATTCATTTGGGGATCGAATTAATTTAATGACAAACAAGTGATACCTACCCATATGAGTCGCTTCTATGAAAATTTAATAAATAATAAAAAAAAAAATGTGGCACATATACACAAGTCTATAATATAGCACTGCATGTGACGTATGACATAGCAATCGAGCAAAGCTATGCGAAAGCTCAGCGCAATGATATTTCATGCAAATTAGCGGAGTGAGCTTATTTGTTTGTGAACAGACGAGAGATGGTAATGAACATTGTTTTGGGATATCTGGTATATGAATATAGTTTGTCGTTACAGAGTGATGCGCAAGTTTATCTAAAATACCTTGTTTAGAAACCAAGACAGAAATTTTCTTGTAATTTATTGAAATTTGATTGTACTGGACGAATTAAAAACTTACTGATAGATAATTATACTTTGTCATGGATGCCTTTTTAGCAAAGCAAGTCAGTTTAGTTTTTACTTGGGAAACAATTTTCACCGTAGCCGACGATATCTTCAACAGTATGCGTATTTTGTAGCTTAAATAGTAATAGTATACAATAGTAAAGATCCATACAAATATCCTTAACAACTAATCCGTAAATATGAATAATTCCGTAGAGCCACTTATATGATCTACGAGGCAGGGGCAGTTGGTTAATCTAATTAATCCATCCACATAATACTATAATTGTAACAAATAAACGTGTAATTGTACACTGAATATTAATACAACGGTAATAATATTTCGTTTAATACAGTTCCACAATGATAATCAATATGCTAATGCGTTTGTATTGCACGCCGCGTTAATCACGGTTATCGGTGTCAAACGACTGGGAAACACAATTAAAGCCTCCTTTCCATGTCATAGATGCGCTATACTTAGATTAAAGAGTAATAGTTTCCAAATAACAATGGAAGAATAAGTATATAATGTACACCTCTAACTTCCTACCCAATAACAATTCAACGTAACATTTCTGATAGACGAAGTTTCTCCTACTGACGTCGGTCTCTAGATAGATCTTTGCGTCTCACGGGCTCACGTAGATAAAGGTCGAGGACTTTTTATTACAAGCTTTTATATGTTCGTATGTAAATAAGTAAGTATGTAATAAATTAACACTTTTTTTTAAATTTTGCGAACCATTTTTCACCCATTTGCTTTTATTCGATTGAGCTGAAACTTGGCGTGCTTATGTTAGTCCTGTTGAGTAGCCCTGGTGGTTGTCGCGAGGGAGTGTATAGGAGATATATAAGAAAGTCAGATAAAAGTCAATTAATTTAGATTCACAAACGTTTGATATTAAAATTGAGGACACTTCTTATATAACCTAGGTCCGCGGTGCAAGGGCTACTGTCTGCAGTAGCCTGCATGTGCGATTTTGCACCGTTGCAAAAATGTAACGGTGACGTTACAGTCCGATGACAATGCAATATTATGGTACTATCGGGCTGATCTCATTTTGGAGCCGGGAAGTAGGAACTGGAAGTCTCTGATCAAACATACTAGGACAGTCGAGTTTGGGCACGTTTTTTTTTTCAAATCAAATCATTTATTATAATATATAGTATAAGTGCTAGAGTCCTGTGCTAAGTAATAAAAACTTATGTTTTAGGTACCTTATACTTATAAAACTTAACTAAAATACGTAAACAAAAATCTTAAAACTAGGTCACGCGTAGAGTCGGCGACGTGAGGCGCGCTGTATCAGCAGGCAGCCGTCCGCGGAATTTCCGGAAAACGACTCCCTGCGGCCAGAAGTCCTCCTTCATGAACTTCTCCAGGTGATGGGTCGGCACTCTCACCACAAATGAATTGAAATTCACCTTATAGCGAAAATGCCAACCGATCGACCCGGAGAGTGAAGATAGACTTCTTCAGCACGTAGTCAACGAGATCCTCCTTTCTCCGTTTGTTTTGTCATCATGAGCACTTTCTATTTTTCGTGATGATGAAGGTCTGAAGATAGAGCCGGAGGATTGCCATTGGAACTCCTAGGCGGACATTAAATTTTTGTCACGCATTTCATGCCCAAGACTTCCCCTGGTGACGATAAAAGCTTTATCAAAAATGAAATTTTTGTAAAAAAAAAAACTTCTTTGCGTGTTGCTTCAGTAGCAATACGAGTATAGCTCCTTTTTTGTGTGATCACCTTTATACCAGTTTTAACCACGGATTTAACTTAATATAATTTTGGAATTAATACGCTATATTACGATAACATTACTGGCTTGTAATGAAGGGGTCAAATTGCACTAAATTGGGGTGAAAACCCAATTAGTACAACTCTAGTGAAGCTTGTAACATATTTTAAATATTGTTGATATTAATCAGCTTAGTTAATTTCTGCTTTAGCTCAAGTAGAAATTCCGGAATAGATTCGCCGATAAGGTAATATGAGGGATCTGCGTTTTTGGTAATAATTTCTGACTTGATTAGTGACATTTATTGTAATAAAAATAAAAAAAATAATAAAAAAAGTCCTTTATGGGAAAATATTGAAATTTATATTTTTATTTGCACGTACGGAACCCTAAAAATGAATATGCTTCCATAAGTTTGCGTTGCTGCTATCGCGCCGGGCGGGCGGCGTGAGAAGGCTTTAGGAGCGATTATTTACAAAAGTTGGCGATATCCGGGAGGCGGCGGCCGTAAATTATTCATGACGATCAAATCTCGACAGCACCTGATGGAACCATTGAGTTTATCACCTCACAAGTTGACATATGATTTTTTCATAAATTTTGCCATATTTTTAATAACAAGGCATTGTGAAAATCAATAAATATTTTTTTCAACACACTTGCTCGTAAAGTGGGTCTTATTACATCGAATTTAGGCCCATAATGCCATATATTACGAAGGTATTACGAATATATTACGGAGGTGTTTGGAAATAAAAATTACCATACTGCGCCATACAAAAGATAGAAAACTAATGCGCGTTATGAATTCCACAAAGCATTTTTAATTTAGCCGCATAATACATATAAGATCAAATAGGGAAAATAACAACATTTTTTAAATAAGCATAGATAATGTTTTTTATACAGCCAAGCACTGGCTGTATGGCGATATATCATCCGCAGCGTGCACCGCGCGATCCCTGCGCACGGCGCGGGGCGGCGGCGGGCGGCGGCACGCGAATAAAAAACAAGACTATATTTATTAAGTTGTGTTTGTTAGGTACATTTTCTGATTTTCGCCGTGTTAGCATATTAAATATTTAATAAAATGTCGACTAGTATGGAAGAATATGTAAATTTAACTCCACCTGAAATCATTAACGAGGCGCGTATAATGCAAGTAATAGTTTATTGCCTCCAAAATCAAACGTAAGTATTTGGCGGCATACGAATGTTTTTTAAAGTGGAGGAATGACAAAAGGGTGCAATCATTTTCCGATAAATAGATGTGAGGACCACATTATTTTTTTTTACTCACAAGTGTGTTGAAAAACGTCGTATGATACACGTGTCCATTTGGTCATTACGCACACTCGGCTTTATTAGCGCGCTCGCCTTCGGCTCGCGCGCCAATCTCGCCTCTTGTGCGTAATGACCAACTTTGGACACTTGTATCATAATGTACTATTAAGATATACTAGCTGCGCTATAACTGCTAAATATTTTCTATTCCAAAATTCCCAGACAAATTTTGTGGCAGAAAGTACCTACCCTCAAAATCACCCCAAGTAACTACCATTTTTTACAAATATTTTTTGTTATTAGCAAAAACTTTAAATGAGAATTGAAGATTTGTGTGCTTTACTCCTAGAATCTTCTGACCGACCTCCAAGTGGGTGGATTGAGTGGTCTGTTGTTAACAAACTGAATTTTATCAGTCATACCTTATTCTATCGCTTTTCTTTCTGTCATATTTATACAATCAATTATTTGAATAAATAGAATAAAGTCATCTGTTGTAATATGTTTCACCGGTACGGCTGTGTAGTGCTCGCAGGCTGTCGCCCATTTTTTGTTTATCTCACTTAAAACTTCAGATATGAATTATTAAATTCCACTCGCCACGACTGAACACGCTGGTCCGTTTTCATTTGTTTTGCGAAAAACAGAGAGCAGACTGAAACCTTCGCTCGTAATTCATGTAAGTAGGTTAGCAGTTTTAGTTCTGTTAGCCGCGAATGCTAAAACACTGTTCGATCTTATAGTTTTGAAAAAAAAATGTTTGTTCATTTATATATTTACTACAAAAAAAAATTATGTGTTTGCTACCGTGCTTTTAAACCTGACATTTGTGCAGGACTTCTTGATTTAGCAACTTACTCTACATATAAGTAAAAGCTAGTTTGTTATGAACTTGTTTAAATAAAACAAAAATGTTCTCCGGAAACAGTTTCAACATTAAACTAATTGCTGACACGTTTCATACTTTGAAGAGCCAAAGAGTTAAATATGATAAATTAATAATTATTTAACAGTATGTTATCGGCATCAAGATCTCAGTCTACAATTTAGAGATGAATAAATAACTGAGCGATAAATATGACGTAGATTCCCTAAAAGCGCTATTTAATTTTTCCGGCCATATTTCGCAGGCAGTGGAGTTAATGTAGGGTTATCCAAGCTTCCACGGCGCTTTAAAAGCTCGAGTTCGGCCTAACGGAAAACAAAGTGTTCGGAATTGATCACTCTGTTGCACTGACTCTTTTGTATTGGAATTTTAACTCTTTTGGTTTCAAAAATGTGCTTTGTAGGTACTTTTCGGCATAAGAATAGTAGAGTATTTCACAAATACATTATCTATTGAAAAATTAATTTGTTTTAATAAGTACTTTTCTGTGATATTATCTGATGCAGCACAGTTCGTTCCGTTTTACATGTGTCGATTCTCTCCTTATGAAACAAAAAGTTAGCCTATATTCAATTGGGCCCCGTCAGCCTTATATTTATAAGGATAATGAACAATTATATAATATACATTGTTCTTCTTGCACTATCTATACTATTATAAACTCTTGCTTACAAACTCTATTCATTCAGGATAAATGTAACCAACATTTTCCTTTTAACAATAAAAACCATCCTCAAAGTGTAATACATCAGGCCGGACAGGCGAACAACCTTCCCATGCATGTACCTCTTATCGGCAACACAATAAAGGCGATGTTTTACTTGTGCCGCACAGGTTATGATAAATTAGCCGCAATAACAAGTTATCAGGCGGCAGATAATGCTAGTGTCCCGCAGTAATGGACCCATCCATCCCGTCGCCCACTCGTGTCTCTCGTCCTCGTCACAGTGGAATCTCGTCATGAACACAATAACACGTTGTCGATCCCTTCCGTCTCGCTCCGAGGACGAATCTCATCATCTTCAAAATGCTAGTTCTAACCGTGCATTAAATTTCATCGAAATCTGTCCAGTAGTTTAAAAGTTATATTAAACATCCACAAACAAACATAAATTTTCACAAACTTTTACGTTTATAATATTAGTATGATTTTGGTTTTTACGTGTTTTTGTAAATTTTATTTTTAACTAATTATTACAATAATTGATGGACATGAGCTAATAATTCGATCCAAAGAAAATGAGCTAATAGTCTAATCTTTCTAGATGGTAGTAAAATAAAAATAAAAAATTCATGTCATGTAAGTAGTTAGGCATTTTACACAGTATTTTGGTCAATAAACCATTGTGTGATTATTAAAGCCAAATAATACTATTCAATGAATCCAGCAAATTATTATAAAAGCATAATTTGGAACCCAATATTTTAATTAATTTTACTTTGAGAAATTAATTCATTTGAATTACAGAAAATATTTATTATAGAATATAAGAAAATATGCGAATTCAAAATGGAAAATGTGACGTAATGGCACTGTGCCCTAGATACACTCTCAGCCTCCCCTGAGCCTGTCATAACTTATTGTGGCCAGAAATAAGAAACAAGACGCTTTCAGGCTTAATCTTTGTGTACTGACAATCTGTACTTAAATCACCGCTTACTTGGATGTTAAGTAACTAATGATTTATTTATGCTACAAACTTATTTTTACGCTTGATGCTATATGAATCTATAGGAACGTGTCTAGGGAAGGGATCGAACTGCAAAGTTAAATTTGTTTTTGGAACTAGTTTGTTTTTAAGTTAGAACACTAATAGATGCTTTGCATGTACGGAACCCTTGGAGCGTGAGTTTGACTTGCACTTGGCTGGTTTATTTTTGAAAAAAAAAATGGTACTCCTTTGTTATGGGGCGGCGCAACGCAACAGATCTTGTGTATGTTATCAACGTATCACATCATCCTCGGCAGACGTGCGTGAGATGGGTGTCCCCGCGGGACGAGCGTGATATGCTACAGGCTACAGGCGTCACAGATTATACATATATACCTACTTCGATAGATAACTACGGAGTCAGGGTAGACTACGACCAAATCGCAGATCTAAGGTGTGGCATATTTTGAGTTTGCGTGTACCACCCTAAATCTCATCTTTGCTTCCTATTAGGCAAGATAGAGGTCAAACGCACTCAGATTTTTAATAATAAAAAAAGGTATTTACCCGTAACCGGCAAGTCAAAGTTATAAGTGTGGAGTCAGGAGCTATCAGTTCTATCTATATAAATAGTATTAAATTCGTTTTTGTTCAGTATTATATATGTTGAGTTTGTTTATGTGGACTGTTATTTATTACATAATAGAGTAGGTAGTAGAGAAAAATGCGGCGCGCTTGATTTCTTCTGAACAGAATAGATGACGCGTGATCAAGGAAAGCCTATCTGTTGCCGATATATTACGCTGTCTGGTTTGTATAAGTTTATTTCTTGTACGATACGAGATACATCTTGCCTCCTTTTGCCAGACAACATTTAGCTTCCGGTGTGTACCCTCATTTGGTCTTACAACTTGTATGTAACACTATATTTAGTTATACTTTAAAAATGTTTATCTTCTTCTTATCCTAGGTCCGAGTAAGAATGTCATAATACTGTTTTGTGCACCAATAAATAAATAATAATCCTAGTAACTATAGTTATAATATAAACTCGTGATAGTTTGTTAGAATGGATGGATGTTTCAAGCAAATTACTCTTGCAAGCAAAAACTACTGCACGTATTTCAAGGTACTGGTAGAATAAAATGAGGTTTTACCCATAGTCCCACCAGTCTGATCCCTTGGTGGGTCGATGGGTAGTTTTATTTCGCCGTATACCCACTGTATCACATCTGTACTAGCACATAGGATACTTTTTATTTCGAAAATTCCACAAAAGCGAAGCCCCGGTCGTGTTTTCCTCATTCAAACTTTCTTATAATTTAGCTAGATCTAAATCAAATTAACCTTTATCTTTATAATTTATTTCTGAAATGAGAACCTCATATTACTGGAAGTAATTAGTTGAAAGGCAGTAATGATATCGGAGCATTGAGCAGCTCCGCGGAGATGAGCCGCTAATGGCGTTGCAGTAATTGCATCTCGAGTGATACATCTAGCTTAATTAACTGATACGCTATCTATACTGTATCTGTTCTATACACGGCGAGCAAAATGTGCAAGTATTATATTTGACATTTTTCTATCTATTTATATGAAAATGGTGAATGATTTGAAGGCGATTATAACTGTGATATATTATTTAATAGCCATCTATTCCCAGTGCTGGGCAAAGACCTCTCTCTCCTTCTTCCAAGACTCTCGATCTAAGGCTTTATCGCGCCACGCTATGTCAAATTCGTATACGTGGACGACCCGGTCGTCTCTTGCCATTGTGGGGAGTCCAGTCTGTCACTCGTTAGGAGTGATAGGGAAAATTTAAATGTGAAGAGAGCATTGAAAAAAATCGATTAATAAAGTCAGATAAAGCTTTTTTCCTATTTTATATAGAAACACGTAAGCACAGATTACTAAAAACTATAACTACTTTGTGACGTAAGTTTGTGATACGAAAACATATTCCCGGACTTTTTATCTTATAATTGTCACTGGACTAGGGCCGGGAATCATATAAGTGAACCAGTGTGACGTGGTCATTGAGAAGCCATGTTGACGGAGCACTTCAGAGGCTGTCTGTTTGTCAGTCAATAAAATAATCGTATGGATTAAACTAATATTGATTTTATGGAACACCGGCTTAATTAATTAATAGAACCTCTGATCTGAGTGGATGCGATATTGATAGTGCACTTAAGGAGATATTTGCAATCGAAAAATAATATAAAGTGTATTAATTGAACACAACATTTAGGATGTGACGCGAGTACATAATGTAAATTTATAAACCATGTGCCAGCTGCTTCTCTTCCCGCGCAGATTGTAAAAGTCAATCGAGGGAAAGGGCTTTAGACTTGGGATTCCTCCACTCATAGGCGATGGGCTAGCAACCTGTCACTATATCTCCATTCCATTAGAAAGCCCACTATTCAGCTAAGCGTGGCCTTAGAGTCTCACGATCATTGGCTCTGTCTACCCCGTAAGGGATAAAGACGTGATTCTATGTATGTTTGTATGTTTATTGAAACTTGGCTTTCAAAGAAAGCTATTTTTCACGTCTAAAACTAATTATATATTAATAGTATGTCTCAAAGCTACAAACTACTAGCATTTCGGAACGACCACGCTACCGCGATACTACGATACCATTGGAGGGATGAGGTCCTAAGAGATCTGGAGGCCCTCCAAGGAGCCGACTGGCAGGAAGTGCGCAGAACAGGAAGGAGTGGTAGCTTCTTGTATCGGAGGCCGAGATCCTCTGTGGGTCGTCGAGCCATCGAAGTAAGCCCTATTTTTCCTTCCTTTGCCTGACATACATATGACTTAGCTGAGACTGGCGACAACTTTTTAATTCACCGAAAAGCATCTGATAGATACTAAGTGAACCGTCAGCTAGAGTGCAGATTTCCTCACGATGTTTTCCTTCATGAAGCTAGAAGTGGTCTACGAAAATGACCGCGCATGAGTCACATTGGTCTACCTTCTACAGAGACAGAGTGTCGGGCCGCATGAGTTTCGATACTATCATGGGACGCAAATCGAGCGTGTCAAAAAAATTCGCTTCGCTTCAATAAAACACCGTAACAATTAAATTACTTTTTAATCAATTTCAAACATATCTTGTAGCGACAACGGGCCAATTATCGCGGGCCGAAGTTGGGAACTAATTAACAAGCTGGCCGGAATCAATTTAAAGTTAACGCGGTGTTGCCAGTTTATAAAGTTGCAGCCGTGCCGATTTCATTTCCGTGTGGTCACACTGCCGCGGCGCGGGGAAGTTAACACGAGTGGGCAAGGGTTTCGTGTCAATTTCCTAAAGGGTTACGACAGAAATAAACAAATTAATGGTTATGGGGGAGATAAAATTTTCCCATTATAATACATCTACTCGAATAAAATAAAGCCCAAGATATTTCAACACGACTGACCAAAAAAGGAATGTTATGTTTTCCGTATTTTTTTTTATTGTTTTATAGGTTTTACCCGCGGCTTTACCATCGTGAATTTCCCACGGGAACAGTGCTTTTTCTCGGGATGAAATATGTATGTAATTCTCAGATCTTCTAACTACATGTGTGCGAAATTTCAAAAGTATTGGTTAAATAAATCGTGAAGAGGTAACAAATAAATAAACAGACTCACTTTCGCATTAATATTAGTGATAGCCGCCACACGATCAGTTTTAACTGACAATTAAAACTGTTCAGTGAAAACTGTCAGTTAAAACTGATCGTGTGTGGCGGCTATTAGGATTACGATATGCTAATATTTCTGCAACTGCATACACATCTCGAAATACCAGATGGATTGGAAATGATTTCTCTATGTGATGCCACCATCACGGTGCTGTAATATTTACGAAAGAAAAATCTCAGGACGTGGCGTATCAATAAAGAAATTGACAACACTCAACGGCCCACAGTTAACGCTAACATTGTCTCATAATGGACGAGAACAAGACGAGAACAACATACTAGGATTTGTAATAATAATAAATAGAAATAAAAGAGAAAATTCGAAGGGGATCCTACGAAATATAATTCGCCATAATGCGAAAGAAGACAGCCTCCTTATTGCAGCCTTCGCGGTAGCTGCAGTATCATTCTGAGAGCTCTGGTAGACAGGTATGACTCACCCTTTTTAAACCATTGTGGGGGGATACTTGTCTACCAAAAATAATTTTAGTTACAGGTTTCTATTTTTTGTTAAATCTTTAATAACAACTAGTTTTTAAGATGTATTTACTACCATGTGGGCCCTGTTGTCACAATAAAGAAATTATTATTATTTATATTATATTATATGCAAGCTATAAATGAGTTAAGAATGTTATGTAAAAATGTAACTAATGTTACTAAAAGGTACTACATACGTAGTATAGTAGTGAGCTGTTATGTGTTAGGATTTAATAGAGAATAGAACACCAGATATAAGGAAACCGATCCGACCGATTTCACAATAACAATGGACTCCTAATCAATTTATCATTCACTGGTTTGTACACACGCCAACTGCAAGGGCCCAGATCCCTTAGCAGTTACCAGTTACATTCTAACAAGGTAACTTGATCAGCAAACCCGATTATGGCCGAGTATCGCCGGAACTCCGTAACTTGGCAGGGTTACTATGGAATATTAAGCAGCTACATAATAAATACCATAAGAACTATCTATGGTGTGGTTCAAGGAGGGCCTTGAAGTATAGTATGTTTGTAAGACAGAAGGAAAAACCGGCCAAGTGCGATTTAAACTCGCGCACCCAGGGTTTCGTACACGCAAAGCATCTCATATTATACGAGCTAAAAGTCCAACTAGTTTCGAAAACAAACTTAACTTTGCAGTTCGATCCCTAAGACTTATACTGAATCCAGCGAAAAATAAGTTTGTAACACTTTTTTTTCGACTTCCAATAACATATTTACAGTTTTCAGATTCATTCCTGTATAATACTGTTAGACCTAGCTTTTTGCCAAATTCCATAATTTTAGGTCAACGGGAAGTACCCCATAGGTTTTGGTTGCTGCCTAAAATCGCAAAATATGCGAAAATTCGCCACTTTTACGGTAATATCTCTTGATCGCGTTGACGTATAATTTTGATTATTTTTTTTGCTGAAAGGGACCGTGAATCCGAGTATTCGATATTAATTTCAACTTGATACTTTCAGGCGTTACTGAAAAAAAATAGTTTCGTTCCGATTTTACCTTTTGAGGTACGGAACCTTAAAAAATAACTTACAAAAAGTAATTATCCATTTCCCCCGAACGGCCACATTCCTAAACGGCCATTTCGTTCGGACGACCATATTTGATTTTACATTCTATTTGTATAACTTACTTAGTTTTCATTTGCATGTAATATGTTTACAATAATAATTTGAAACATCACACGTAACGTCCCCGAAAATGCTGTAGACGCGACTTCGTGTGGTTCGGGGAGCGGGGAGAGGGGGCGAGGTAATTCAATTGTTTATGTTAAGAAGTTAGGCAGGGGGCGTATGTTCTATTTGTTTGCGTTTAATAATGTGGAACTTATACTCTGCTGCATATTATTTTGAAAATAAGTACATAGACATTATATTGTTGTAGACACAGTTACAAATAAGAGCGTGTGGTTTTAGATACATTAAGGATTTTTCAGTGACTGAAGGAAGTCTACCTCTGCAATTATTCTACTCAAACTGAAAATACTTTTACTAAGTAAGTAAATATATAGTTATATGAAGGTTATATAGGTACAATAGAGCCAAAGATAAGTTCCTACTTGGCATGCTTCAATTTTTAAAATGGTACAAATTTCTAACCCTATTTGAAAACCAGTTAAACTGATTTGCAAAGTGCGCTCGGCTCTCCTACTAAGAGGAAATCGCTCCAAGAGGAAATAGAATAAAAATCACATTAGTCGTTAAAATAAGGAAAATGTTTGTAAACGGCCGTTCATGACTTTTTCTCGTGAATTTGATGTTTTTTGTAAAGAGATTTTGAAAAATGTGAAACTGAATATATTTCTTTAAAAGCATATTCTCATTTTGGATAATTCTCCTTTATTGCATTTTGAATTCTGTTTTAGCCATCTTACCTCCATTATTCATGGTACCAGGTGAAACTCACCACTTTGAATTATCTATCCCGCACTAGGCCTAGCTGAGCTTCGACAAATTTAATATTTTATTTTTTTAAACTTTATTTATATAATTATGTTTTCTTTATTCCACTCTGTATGTCAATAATTTTTCTTTCTGTTTTTGTACAAAAAAACGAGAGTTTGTCCGGTGTATTTCAACGATTAGATTTGGTTTTCACACAAAGTTTGTTGCTACACAAAGTTTCTAAGCCATCTCGTATCCAGTAATGTTCTCTATAGAAAGCTCATATCTACAATCAATGTCTGTGAAAATCCAAGGCGAATTGCTTAAAATTTAGCAAAAGTTTAAATTCACAAAGCGCTTATCTTCACATTGTTAAAACTACTGCTATACCGGCAGACGTAAAGCACAACTTTAAGTTTAAGATAAGAGTTAAGTAAACTGTCGTTAAGCGTGGGTTTCGGCATTGAGATGCGGGACATATTATTGTAAACAAAGACTAAACAAAGGATAAACATCTTCTGCAAAGTCGGTCAAACAGTCCCAACCCACTTGTAATCTGACGACATCGTGTAATTATATAAATCCACTACAATAGGAAAACGTGTCAGTGTCATCGCTAGCCAATCGGGAGTGTTCGAATGGAGAAAATAAGAACTTCGTACAGCGTGTTCGGTAACGCGTAGGTATTTCGTTAGTATCAATTTTCAATTTGAAATAACTAGGTAATTAAAAACATAAAACTAATTTGTTATAAAACTTCTATACAATGTTTATATTTATTGAAAAATAAAACCTTGTTAAATACCCTATTCCCCTATTCAAACAGAAATAAATGAAAACAAAAATCTTTCCAATTATTTTCGAATAAATAAACCGAAAGTGGGTGACATAATTTGCTTGCAGAAAATTAGTGAACGTAACAAAAAGATTTGATTGTCTCTCGGCTCTGGGAAGCCCTAACCAAATGGGAAAATTAACGAATTATATCGTTTGCCAATAGAACTTTGTTTTACTTCATTATTCAATTCGCACGTACATATTTTATTTGCTACAATAAAAATGATGAGAGGAGTTCTGCCTTTCAAACTAAAGGCAATGATTGTCGTTATTAAATACAAAAACAAAAATTGGTACCTACATAATTGTAGAGACGGCTACACACGGTTATACTAACAAAAAAAATTTCAGCTCTATTATTTTAGTAAACATGTGTGTGTATATTTATTTACATCGAATTTTTAATATAACATAGTGATTAACTATGGCATGATATAAATTAATTAGTATAATGAATGATATATATTTTGTTTAATATTGTATAAATTAAGTAATTAACTTTTAATTGTAAATTCACAATGCCTTGCAAAGGTAAAATTTGTAAAATTGTAAGACCTTATAATTAAAACTTACTGTGTATATATGTACATGTGTGCTTGTTACAAATTTGAGTGAATAAATAAATATGAAATATGAAATATGATGTTTGAAAGAAAATAGTTTTGCTTTTTATAGATTTCAGTTATATTTATTCGTTACTTATAGTACTTGTTTACGTTTGTCGCTCTGCTAAGTTTGTGCCCAATGTCACAGAATACATAATAGTACAAGTACTAATATATGGAACAGCACTTGCTTTTGTTAGTTTAAGTGCCATCATACATACTTTATCATTTAAAATTTGTCACTCTGATGATGAGGCTCCGAGAGAGATTCGCGCTTGTTATGCACGCTACGAATATTGTCGTAGCCGCTACGACTCGCCTCGTAGCTCACTACGAAACATTTCGTTTCCCTTTGTATTTTCCTTCCGAGCAATATTCTAATATACGTTTATAAAGGACCTTGCGAACTGCTGAAATTCAAACTTCTGTTTGAGAACTGCGCTTTGTTAGTTCCATGAAAGAAGCGGACAAAGTAAAAATTACTAGATTTATTTGAATACCTAATTATCATAGAAGATTGGAGTTTGAGTTATGTTGAACATAATGTTTAAATCCTGGAAAAAACTTATGTTCCGTTTTCAACGTAAACTTCGTTTACTTTTCAATTCGAATTTCGCGCGCGTTATCGACGCACTTGTCAATCATCATGATTCGTCGTGCTGCAGGCGATTTAGCCAATGGAGCGCCCGGATTACCGCCGGCGCATGTACTATCCTACCGGCGTCTTGGTATACAGCGCCATAGGCTGGTGGCAGAACCAGTAAACTATTCTGAGTCTGGACGTTGAATCGAAGGCGCGCGCGCACCAAACATTACATCTTTTTTACTCAATTATCCTAATCAAACTTCAAGTGCTCAACAGTTTTTTTTGGAACTTTATAATCGTGTGTGGCTGGCCGGCCAGGTGTCTAAAGGAAGAACTATTCGTGAGGAATCGTGCTCGAAGCCTGCCTACATGGTAAGTGATCTGTGCATTGTTTCTATTGTCTAAATCGTCTGTAACGCATATTAACGGCGAATGCTCCCAGCATTCGATCCAATGTGGTGATTGACAGTGTACAAGTGCTATTTATCGAGTCAATTTAGCCACATTTTTTGGTGCCGAAACCCGGGAACTTTGGATACCTACCTTCAGTCTGCCGCCAAATACCAATTCGATTTAGTAATTGCTACTTCATTTACCGTATTCCACGCTTATTATACTTACTAGTACAGCTAAAACGAATAAACATAACATTTTGTTTCAATTACTAATCGGAAAACAAGTCTTTGTTCCATTTTGTTTTGTTGAGTACCTTACCTACCGTTTATCGATTTAAGATGGCTTCCATCAGTTTCTAGAATATTTGTTGAAAATAAATTCTTTTGTCGTTTTATACTTATTAGCATAAAATTATCTACCGTTTTACCGTTCGCAATAATACAATATTGCAAATCCACCTTCTCATAATTTTATGTTGATAGTTCGTTATAACTCGACTACTTTTTTCCAACCGTTCAACGTTTCCTCTTGATATTTATTTATCGAAAATTTATTTCGTTTCAAATTACGAAATATTTTTTATCGTGACGTTGTATCGTTTATCGTATCATATTTTCAACGAATTTTGGTGCGTTCACATTTTCATTATTACCGTTTTAGGTTAAAAATCATAGTTTTTTGTTTTTATAAAAAAAACTGATTTTTATTTTCATTTTTTATTTATTTACCGTACATTAACGAATATCGCAAACCGATTTTAGTGTTCCTAATGTTCATTTAATTCATCCTTATCGATTTAATTTATTTCAATTTAAAACTCAGGTGACCGAGGTGACAATATTACCTGTTGTCGTGTAATACCGCCCCAGTGATTCTCGTCGATTCTTGTGAACGCGGTCTCGCTGAAGACGTTCGCAACTAAACTTTTTTATCGAATCCGAATATTTGTTGCTATCAGGTTTTATTGTTTTGATATTAATTATGTCTTTACTATCAAGGCGTAAATCTAAACCTACTATTAAAAAGGGTATCGAAAATACGTACACTATTAATAATTTGCCCAGTTTGCGACGTAAACGAACTATAGCATATAATCGCTTAACGAAGGCTTTGGAAGTAGGTACCTTAGCCAATACCGATGAATCACAAGTAGGGTTATTTCTTTCATATTGTCATGAAATAAAAACGATTGCTGATAGTTTTCATGACTCCCATTTTATTATTTTGGACCTTCTTAAGGATGATGCCGATGAGGAGGACGATGAACTTCAGGATCGATTTGACGAATTGTATTTTCAAGTGTTGGCAATTCAACGAAAATTTGAACAACGTTCATCTCAACAAGCTGACACTTCGAAACATAATTCATTGACCGGTTCGCACAGTGGAAATATGCGGTTACCAAAAATTTCGTTGCCAACTTTTTCCGGTGCTATCAAGGAATGGCCTGAGTTCATTGCAACTTATAACGCGTTGATACATGATTCTACCTCCTTATGTAATATTGAGAAATTTCACTATCTCGTGTCAGTTTTAAGTGGTGATGCTTTATCGTTCATTAGAACTTTTCCTGTTGCAAGTGAACATTATTTAAGTGCGTACGAGGCTCTCAAGTCCCGTTATGAAGATAAACGCGAACTAGCGTTTACGTGCTGGCGTGATATCTTGGACGTTAGTTTAAAGACTTCGAACGCTCAAGATTTTCGACGCGCCTTAGACACGATCGATGAGAACTTAACAATTTTAAAAACTTTAAAATTACCCACCGATAAATGGGGTTTTGTTCTTTGTTATAATGTTCTGGCCAAACTCGATACCAAATTAAGACGCGAGTTTGAGGAAAAACATACCGATATTGAGCTTCCACAGTATAACCATTTAAGGGCATTCTTACACTCTAAAGGTGAAGCATTAATTCGCGACACGCACTTTTCGAATGTTACCAATAAAACCGCTAACGTTTCAAAGGACACACCGGGAACTTCACAGAAGTTCAAGCGACATAACGTCACGCATTCGCTTGTCGCTCCCACCGTCACTACTCATAAAAATGTTGGTGATAAACAACAAGCGAAACCTGCTCACAATTCGAGCACTCCGATTCGTAAATGTGCCTACTGTCGTAATGAACATCACATCTCGGCCTGTAATGATTTTTTGGCAAAATCAATAGATGAGCGCATGGCTGTGGCCACTGAAAAGAAATGGTGCTACAATTGTCTTAACGCATCCCATTCAGTGCGAGAGTGCACATCAATGTTTTCATGTCGACAATGTAGACGTAAACACCACACTTTGCTACATAAGGAGTCGGCGGCAAGCTCGGCGACCTTAGTGGCTAAGGATTCGTTGACTCAGTCTGATCCAACCGTAACCACAACCGTGTTACTGGCAACAGCTCTAGTCCAGATTCGTGATGCTTCTGGTGAATTTCATACATTTCGCGCGTTATTTGACACCGGCAGTCAAAACAATTTTCTCACGGCTCACGCCGCTCAACGATTAAATCTAAAACCTATAACTGGTAATATCAACGTTTATGGGTTAGGGGGCAGCCCTGCCTCAGTCAGTGGCTTTGTTACATGCGACATTGGCACCAACTGTAACGTAAAGTTTCGTCTGGGAATGCTCGTCATACCGAGCATTTGCGGAGATCAACCGATAGCAAGGCTAAATACGAAAGGATGGGAGGAGGTCAAAACACTACCGCTAGCTGATCCTGGTTTTGACATCCCTGGTCCAATCGACGTCTTGTTAGGTGCCGACGTCTTTGCTGAGTCACTTCTCGAACAACGTCTGAAGGGTAACGCCTCTCAACCGCGAGCTTTCAACTCAGTCTTCGGCTGGCTTCTTCTTGGGAAGTCCAGACTCGCATCGTCCAGTCTACTAGGAGTAGCCCCTTCTACCGTAGACGATAGTTTAAACAAAATTGTTCAACGTTTCTGGGAAATCGATAACGTTCCACAATCTTCCCGATTGACCCCAGAAGAGCAACGCTGTGAAAATAGTTTTCTCAGTAATCACTACCGTGACGAGACAGGTAGATATGTAGTTTGTCTCCCCTTCAAAAACGACGAGGAGCCAGTCTTTGAAGGTTCTCGAGAGATAGCCTTACGACGCTTTCATGCCATTGAAAGGCGTCTGTATCGCGATCACAATTTATACCAACAATACGTGGAGTTCATGACTGACTACATCGACAGTGGTCACATGACTCTGGTACCTGCCAAGCAAATGGGTCAAGGCAAGTATTATATACCGCACCATTGTGTGCTACGTCCCGACAGCGCTACAACGAAGCTTCGCGTTGTATTCGACGCCTCGGCTAAAGATGCAACTTCCAAATCGCTAAACGACTCGCTGCTGACGGGACCGAAGCTACAATCAAATATCGTAGAGATCCTTCTTCATTTCCGTGAGCACGCAATTGTCTTCATGGCAGACGTGCGCCAAATGTACCGTCAAATCAACCTAGCTCCTCAACATCGTGATTATCAACGTATTCTCTGGCGAGCTCACCCAGATGAGCCTCTTCAAGAGTACGTATTAAATACCGTAACGTACGGAGTGTCTTCCGCTCCATTCCTGGCGTGCCGCTCTATTCAGCAACTGGCCAACGATGAGGGTCACAAGTACCCAAAGGCCAAAACCGTTTTAACTTCCGACATATACGTTGATGACGTCATATCCGGAAGCTCATCGCTGAAGGACGCCAGAGAAATCAAAACTCAACTCATCGCTCTTTTCGGTCTTGGCTCGTTTGAGCTCCGAAAGTGGGTGAGTAACCGACCCGAGCTACTTAGCGATCTTTCCGCGGAGGCGTGTCTTTCAGAAGCAATCACTTTTACCGAAACTGAAGACACAACTATCAAGGTTCTGGGCCTTAAGTGGGAGCCTGCTTCGGATTCGTTCGTCTTTACCGTTAATCCATCTAATCAACCGTGCACCAAGCGAACGATTTTGAGTGAGGTTGCCAGAATTTTCGATCCTCTGGGTTTTCTATCTCCTTTAACAATTCAAGCTAAATGCTTTATTCAAAAGCTTTGGATTCTAGGTCTTTCATGGGACGATAAGCCCCCACCGGAAATTATCTCTCTATGGGAAAAGTTCTCCGAACAGCTTCCTCAAGTTAGGAATCTTAAGATTCCACGTAAATACGCTACCGATAGCGCTCAATCATATCAACTGCATGGATTTTGTGACAGCTCCGAAGCAGCATATGGCGCCGTTATATACCTGCGCGTTACCGAGTCTGACGGCTCCGTTCGCGTCTTTCTCGTTTGTGCTAAGGCTCGTGTAGCTCCTTTGAAACGTCAATCGTTACCTCGCCTAGAGCTGTGTGGTGCACTTTTGCTCGCAGACCTTATCAAATTTGTCAAAGGCACGCTGCGGATTCCTGTTCATGACACTTATGTGTGGTGTGACTCCACCGTTACCTTGTCCTGGTTGCGAGCTCCTTCTTCTCGCTGGGTGACATTCGTTGCAAACCGCGTAAGTCACATTCAAGATATCGTGCCGACCGAGTGCTGGAGGCACGTACCATCTGTCACAAATCCTGCAGATGTTTGTTCGCGTGGGCAATTGCCTCACGAGTTGCTGAACAATGCCCTATGGTGGGCGGGCCCAGAGTGGTTGTCTCAACCACAGTCTGAGTGGCCAATCGATACATCGAGAAATCGTTCAAACGACGACAATGCGGTGCTCTCTGAGCAGCGTCGCACCACAGTTCTCGTTTCGGATCAAATCGAAAGCGTAAACCAAACTTCTATAATTGATCGACTATTCGAAAAATATTCTTCTTTAGATAAAATCTGTCGCATTATCGCTTACGTTCGCAGGTTTTGTAATAACATGCGTAACACTGTTCCGCGATCAGATAATCTTTTCGTAACGGACGCTGAGCGTCATCGTGCGTTACTAATTATCGTCAAACATTTCCAACATCGTTGTTTTTTGGATGTCATATCCAAATTACAATCAAAGATACAGTTACCTCGCAGTTTTCGTAAACTAAACCCGTTTTTGGACGAGCAGGGTATACTCAGAGTAGGCGGGCGCCTATCGCGCTCCGATCTTAACTTCGAACATAAGTATCCCGCATTATTGCCCAAAAAGAGTGTTCTTACATCAGCTGTAATCGAATCTATTCATCGAAACAATTTTCAGCCCGGTCATTTTTTAACGCTGGAACCTCTTACAGCAGTTCCTGACTTCGACTACAAGGACGTAAAAATCAATCGACTAAATCGATGGCAACTTATCCAATCTTTTCAACAACGATTTTGGAAACGCTGGAAAAATGAATATTTACATGGGTTAACTCAGCGAGCAAAATGGACCACGGACTCAACACCGTTAACTGTAAACTCAATCGTACTTATAAAAGAGGACAATCGGCCTCCTCTTCAATGGGCATTAGGACGAGTTGTTTCTTTGCATCCTGGCCCTGATGGGGTAGTTAGAGTCGCAACCATTAGAACAGCCAGAGATCACTCGCTTAAGAGACCTTTGGTCAAACTATGTCCTCTACCATCCGTATAATCGTTATAACTTAGCATTTCTTAGCTTTTAAGTTTAGGATAGTAACTTAAACATATTTATCGTTAATTACCGTTTCTTATTCTTACTCTGGGAAAATCCCATTGGTATTTTGGTGGGCGGAATGTTCCGTTTTCAACGTAAACTTCGTTTACTTTTCAATTCGAATTTCGCGCGCGTTATCGACGCACTTGTCAATCATCATGATTCGTCGTGCTGCAGGCGATTTAGCCAATGGAGCGCCCGGATTACCGCCGGCGCATGTACTATCCTACCGGCGTCTTGGTATACAGCGCCATAGGCTGGTGGCAGAACCAGTAAACTATTCTGAGTCTGGACGTTGAATCGAAGGCGCGCGCGCACCAAACATTACATCTTTTTTACTCAATTATCCTAATCAAACTTCAAGTGCTCAACAGTTTTTTTTGGAACTTTATAATCGTGTGTGGCTGGCCGGCCAGGTGTCTAAAGGAAGAACTATTCGTGAGGAATCGTGCTCGAAGCCTGCCTACATGGTAAGTGATCTGTGCATTGTTTCTATTGTCTAAATCGTCTGTAACGCATATTAACGGCGAATGCTCCCAGCATTCGATCCAATGTGGTGATTGACAGTGTACAAGTGCTATTTATCGAGTCAATTTAGCCACAACTTATGTTATTCAAAATTTGGTGATAAATAAACCTGAAAATATTGTTTTTAAGTTGAGTCATTGTATTAATGGAGTCTAGAAATGAGATATGAACAAAAAATTATTCGTCCAAGTAATTTTACACGACTGACCAACAAAGGAGTGTTATGTTTTCAGGGTTCATATATGTAAGTTTCTTTATTTCCACCGCCCACCGCCGTTGACCAACTAGATGGTCTGACCAAATAAAGAATCCAGATACACCAAAATTCTACACTGTCTCTAACATCGCAGCCGACAGGAGCCGTTGGAGACAGTTCGTCCGTACCAGACTATCATCCCACCATGACCGCGATCTTCAGTCATGATGGACCGACCAGAGAGAGAGAGAGAGGATATTTAAAATTCAAATAAAACTATAAAAAAATGTTCGTTATTGCTTAGATAAAAGCGAGAACAATTCAAAAGTAACCACATCATAGTCGAACAAAATAATGATTAAAGTAAAGTAACATAATTAAGAAATAATTACGAGACGCAGCCTGCTAAATATAGCTCTCAAAATTCACAAGTTACTCCGGGGATTCCCCCAGATCAAACTTTTCCTTAATAACACGGGAATTTCCACTACGGTGCTACACGTAACTTCGCCTGCTTACTGAATTATAAACACTTGTGAAGTTTCATGTACGTCCTGCGAGGATGTGAGGAACGTGTTAAAGATTTATGCTTAAGCAATCTTAAGTTACATTTCTCATGAAGAAGACAAAGCAGCTAAGATGATACGAGTAATAACTAATTTAACGAAAAAATATTATCTGACTTGGTTGTAGTTCTATAAGTTGGTTGTAGTAGGTAACCATTTCAAATCACAAACATAACATTTTTTTTTTAACTAGCCTGCGGTGTTGTGTCCCACTGCTGGGCAAAGGCCTCCCTTTTTCTTCCACTCATCTCTCTCCATTGCAAGATCTGGCCACTCGGGTAAAAATTTGTCTATGTCGTCCCGCCATCTCCTTTTTGGTCTACCTCGTCCTCTGCGGCCGACCGGTAACCACAAGGTAGCCAATCTCGCCCACCTTTCTGGCCGCATACGACAAACGTGTCCCGCCCAGACCCACTTCAATCTGGCAGTCTTTGCACCTACATCCGCCACTTTAGTTAGGACATAACATGACATGAAACATAACATGTTTTATCATACATATTATATTTGTTTCTTATATTTTATTTTATTTTCACTGCACACAATCTAGTGTATGTATAAAGTTAGTAAATAGCCCCTCTGGCATGTTAGGCGACCAAGACTGTTTCATGAGTTTCTTTCGGCATTTCTTCTCAGCAGTGGTCGTTCCGAAATGCTAGTAGTTTGTAGCTTTGAGACATAATATATTATGATTAAATAATTAGTTTTCGACGTGAAAAATAGCCTTCTTTGAAGGCCAAGTTTCAATAAATAATTTTTGATTTGATTTCATTTGATTCTACTTGGGATAACGGGAAAGTCTTTATGGCGGGGCGGCGGCAGTGAGAAACTCACGTATGTGTTTACTTACTTGAAAAATAAAATTAGGAATATTTAACAGCTCCACGCGACGACGACGGTGTGGAATGAAATACACTCAACGACTTTCCTAGCAATGTTAATGGATCTGAACCATCATAAATCGTTTGCCACCTATGTTATATCTTAATCAGTCGTTGCTACATATAAATGCAAGCTGTATAAGTGCCACCTCGTGGTAACATATCATTAGTGGCCTAACCAATCCAAGCCACCATCTCAACCCCGGTTGCAATAATATCCAATGGAGTAAATACTTCCTAAATAAAGAGCTTTCAAGTGGCGTACGCATTCAGACGCTTTACAAGTCCATCATCATTAAGCTTTTATATAAAAAGCTACAAGACGGCGGGTGTTTTGTGTAATGGCTCATTTGGAACTCAGCCGCGACGTAATAAATGCATGTAATCAGAGCTAGACATTTTGAGTTGGAGCTCTCAATCACAAGTATTTGACTGAGTATTTTGAAAATGGACTAAGAATTTGTTAAGTCTTTTAATCATTGTTGTGAATGAACGAAATAAGTAAGTAATTATTCATTGCCGTAGCTTATCGCATCAGTAGGTTGTTGTATTTGACATTGATTTTATTAAGATATGTGGCGGTCTATCTGGCACAGCGACTTCTAAGCATTATACCTATAGCCCTAAAATCACTAGCTTTTATCTTTTCTAAAGCTACAAACTACATACAAAGTCGTTAAAATTTAATCAGTGACTTAAAAAACTGTCAAAAGGTACCCTAACGAAATCAATTTTCTCATGGGGTGAAATAAAAAAAAAATTATGTATTAAAAAAAATGTAGTTAGGTAAAAATATATTATTCTTGGCAACACCAATATACCAAGAAACCAGTTTATCTCAGCCAGTATTTATTCGAACCGCTGCTGAGTCTGACCCTCCACGGCGGCTCCCCGGGGAGCACTTAGCCAAATTCACAAAAATCCACCGCAGCTGCTGGTGATAAATGCGCAGGACCTGCTCTCAGGGGGCTCGCGAACTGTAACTGCTAAATGTTGAGACCATTTACAAATAATCGAGAGTATTGGTCGTCATTTATATCAGCAAGCTGCCAAGGGGCTCCGCTCTGCTGGTGAATTCTCCGGTGTACAGGCTACGGTTGCAACGGTCATTGGAACGTAATGTAAGTATTGACTTACAAAATCAAAAATGCGTTCATTTATTTAACACTAGCTTTCGCCCGCGGCTTCGCCCACGTGAATTTCCTACGGGAACAGTGCTTTTTCCCGGGATGAAAGGTACCCTATGTCCTTCTCCGTACTATGACGTGGTAAGGGTGGTAAATGAGCCACAACACAGTCAAATATAAAAAAATAATATAATTTAAGTAAGAAATACAGGGGGTGGATTTATAAGGTCCCTACTATGCCGGTAATTCAGTTCTCCAGCAAAGAGGTTGTTCCGTTTTCAACGTAAACTTCGTTTACTTTTCAATTCGAATTTCGCGCGCGTTATCGACGCACTTGCCAATCATCATGATTCGTCGTGCTGCAGGCGATTTAGCCAATGGAGCGCCCGGATTACCGCCGGCGCATGTACTATCCTACCGGCGTCTTGGAATACAGCGCCATAGGCTGGTGGCAGAACCAGTAAACTATTCTGAGTCTGGACGTTGAATCGAAGGCGCGCGCGCACCAAACATTACATCTTTTTTACTCAATTATCCTAATCAAACTTCAAGTGCTCAACAGTTTTTTTTGGAACTTTATAATCGTGTGTGGCTGGCCGGCTAGGTGTCTAAAGGAAGAACTATTCGTGAGGAATCGTGCTCGAAGCCTGCCTACATGGTAAGTGATCTGTGCATTGTTTCTATTGTCTAAATCGTCTGTAACGCATATTAACGGCGAATACTTTCAATAAGTATTCGATCCAATGTGGTGATTGATAGTGTACTCTAATTTCTACTTATCGAATCAATTTAGCCACATTTTTTGGTGCCGAAACCCGGGAACTTTGGATACCTACCTTCAGTCTGCCGCCAAATACCAATTCGATTTAGTAATTGCTACTTCATTTACCGTATTCCACGCTTATTATACTTACTAGTACAGCTAAAACGAATAAACATAACATTTTGTTTCAATTACTAATCGGAAAACAAGTCTTTGTTCCATTTTGTTTTGTTGAGTACCTTACCTACCGTTTATCGATTTAAGATGGCTTCCATCAGTTTCTAGAATATTTGTTGAAAATGGATTCTTTTGTCGTTTTATACTTATTAGCATAAAATTATCTACCGTTTTACCGTTCGCAATAATACAATATTGCAAATCCACCTTCTCATAATTTTATGTTGATAGTTCATTATAACTCGACTACTTTTTTCCAACCGTTCAACGTTTCCTCTTGATATTTATTTATCGAAAATTTATTTCGTTTCAAATTACGAAATATTTTTTATCGTGACGTTGTATCGTTTATCGTGTCATATTTTCAACGAATTTTGGTGCGTTCACATTTTCATTATTACCGTTTTAGGTTAAAAATCATAGTTTTTTGTTTTTACAAAAACTGATTTTTATTTTTTTTTTATTTACCGTACATTAACGAATATCGCAAACCGTTTTTAGTGTTTCTAATGCTCATTTAATTCATCCTTATCGATTTAATTTATTTCAATTTAAAACTCAGATGACCGAGGTGACAATATTACCTGTTGTCGTGTAATACCGCCCCAGTGATTCTCGTCGATTCTTGTGAACGCGGTCTCGCTGAAGACGTTCGCAACTAAACTTTTTTATCGAATCCGAATATTTGTTGCTATCAGGTTTTATTGTTTTGATATTAATTATGTCTTTACTATCAAGGCGTAAATCTAAACCTACTATTAAAAAGGGTATCGAAAATACGTACACTATTAATAATTTGCCCAGTTTGCGACGTAAACGAACTATAGCATATAATCGCTTAACGAAGGCTTTGGAAGTAGGTACCTTAGCCAATACCGATGAATCACAAGTAGGGTTATTTTCTTTCATATTGTCATGAAATAAAAACGATTGCTGATAGTTTTCATGACTCCCATTTTATTATGTTGGACCTTCTTAAGGATGATGCCGATGAGGAGGACGATGAATTTCAGGATCGATTTGACGAATTGTATTTTCAAGTGTTGGCAATTCAACGAAAATTTGAACAACGTTCATCTCAACAAGCTGACACTTCGAAACATAATTCATTGACCGGTTCGCACAGTGGAAATATGCGGTTACCAAAAATTTCGTTGCCAACTTTTTCCGGTGCTATCAAGGAATGGCCTGAGTTCATTGCAACTTATAACGCGTTGATACATGATTCTACCTCCTTATGTAATATTGAGAAATTTCACTATCTCGTGTCAGTTTTAAGTGGTGATGCTTTATCGTTCATTAGAACTTTTCCTGTTGCAAGTGAACATTATTTAAGTGCGTACGAGGCTCTCAAGTCCCGTTATGAAGATAAACGCGAATTAGCGTTTACGTGCTGGCGTGATATCTTGGACGTTAGTTTAAAGACTTCGAACGCTCAAGATTTTCGACGCGCCTTAGACACGATCGATGAGAACTTAACAATTTTAAAAACTTTAAAATTACCCACCGATAAATGGGGTTTTGTTCTTTGTTATAATGTTCTGGCCAAACTCGATACCAAATTAAGACGCGAGTTTGAGGAAAAACATACCGATATTGAGCTTCCACAGTATAACCATTTAAGGGCATTCTTACACTCTAAAGGTGAAGCATTAATTCGCGACACGCACTTTTCGAATGTTACCAATAAAACCGCTAACGTTTCAAAGGACACACCGGGAACTTCACAGAAGTTCAAGCGACATAACGTCACGCATTCGCTTGTCGCTCCCACCGTCACTACTCATAAAAATGTTGGTGATAAACAACAAGCGAAACCTGCTCATAATTCGAGCACTCCGATTCGTAAATGTGCCTACTGTCGTAATGAACATCACATCTCGGCCTGTAGTGATTTTTTGGCAAAATCAATAGATGAGCGCATGGCTGTGGCCACTGAAAAGAAATGGTGCTACAATTGTCTTAACGCATCCCATTCAGTGCGAGAGTGCACATCAATGTTTTCATGTCGACAATGTAGACGTAAACACCACACTTTGCTACATAAGGAGCCGGCGGCAAGCTCGGCGACCTTAGTGGCTAAGGATTCGTTAACTCAGTCTGATCCAACCGTAACCACAACCGTGTTACTGGCAACAGCTCTCGTCCAGATTCGTGATGCTTCTGGTGAATTTCATACATTTCGCGCGTTATTTGACACCGGCAGTCAAAACAATTTTCTCACGGCTCACGCCGCTCAACGATTAAATCTAAAACCTATAACTGGTAATATCAACGTTTATGGGTTAGGGGCAGCCCTGCCTCAGTCAGTGGCTTTGTTACATGCGACATTGGCACCAACTGTAACGTAAAGTTTCGTCTGGGAATGCTCGTCATACCGAGCATTTGCGGAGATCAACCGATAGCAAGGCTAAATACGAAAGGATGGGAGGAGGTCAAAACACTACCGCTAGCTGATCCTGGTTTTGACATCCCCGGTCCGATCGACGTCTTGTTAGGTGCCGAACGTCTTTGCTGAGTCACTTCTCGAACAACGTCTGGAAGGGTAACGCCTCTCAACCGCGAGCTTTCAACTCAGTCTTCGGCTGGCTTCTTCTTGGGAAGTCCAGACTCGCATCGTCCAGTCTACTAGGAGTAGCCCCTTCTACCGTAGACGATAGTTTAAACAAAATTGTTCAACGTTTCTGGGAAATCGATAACGTTCCACAATCTTCCCGATTGACCCCAGAAGAGCAACGCTGTGAAAATAGTTTTCTCAGTAATCACTACCGTGACGAGACAGGTAGATATGTAGTTTGTCTCCCCTTCAAGGACGACGAGGAGCCAGTCTTTGAAGGTTCTCGAGAGATAGCCTTACGACGCTTTCATGCCATTGAAAGGCGTCTGTATCGCGATCACAATTTAAACCAACAATACGTGGAGTTCATGACTGACTATATCGACAGTGGTCACATGACTCTGGTACCTGCCAAGCAAATGGGTCAAGGCAAGTATTATATACCGCACCATTGTGTGCTACGTCCCGACAGCGCTACAACGAAGCTTCGCGTTGTATTCGACGCCTCGGCTAAAGATGCAACTTCCAAATCGCTAAACGACTCGCTGCTGACGGGACCGAAGCTACAATCAAATATCGTAGAGATCCTTCTTCATTTCCGTGAGCACGCAATTGTCTTCATGGCAGACGTGCGCCAAATGTACCGTCAAATCAACCTAGCTCCTCAACATCGTGATTATCAACGTATTCTCTGGCGAGCTCACCCAGATGAGCCTCTTCAAGAGTACGTATTAAATACCGTAACGTACGGAGTGTCTTCCGCTCCATTCCTGGCGTGCCGCTCTATTCAGCAACTGGCCAACGATGAGGGTCACAAGTACCCAAAGGCCAAAACCGTTTTAACTTCCGACATATACGTTGATGACGTCATATCCGGAAGCTCATCGCTGAAGGACGCCAGAGAAATCAAAACTCAACTCATCGCTCTTTTCGGTCTTGGCTCGTTTGAGCTCCGAAAGTGGGTGAGTAACCGACCCGAGCTACTTAGCGATCTTCCCGCGGAGGCGTGTCTTTCAGAAGCAATCACTTTTACCGAAACTGAAGACACAACTATCAAGGTTCTGGGCCTTAAGTGGGAGCCTGCTTCGGATTCGTTCGTCTTTACCGTAAATCCATCTAATCAACCGTGCACCAAGCGAACGATTCTGAGTGAGGTTGCCAGAATTTTCGATCCTCTGGGTTTTCTATCTCCTTTAACAATTCAAGCTAAATGCTTTATTCAAAAGCTTTGGATTCTAGGTCTTTCATGGGATGATAAGCCCCCACCGGAAATTATCTCTCTATGGGAAAAGTTCTCCGAACAGCTTCCTCAAGTTAGGAATCTTAAGATTCCACGTAAATACGCTACCGATAGCGCTCAATCATATCAACTGCATGGATTTTGTGACAGCTCCGAAGCAGCATATGGCGCCGTTATATACCTGCGCGTTACCGAGTCTGACGGCTCCGTTCGCGTCTTTCTCGTTTGTGCTAAGGCTCGTGTAGCTCCTTTGAAACGTCAATCGTTACCTCGCCTAGAGCTGTGTGGTGCACTTTTGCTCGCAGACCTTATCAAATTTGTCAAGGGCACGCTGCGGATTCCTGTTCATGACACTTATGTGTGGTGTGACTCCACCGTTACCTTGTCCTGGTTGCGAGCTCCTTCTTCTCGCTGGGTGACATTCGTTGCAAACCGCGTAAGTCACATTCAAGATATCGTGCCGACCGAGTGCTGGAGGCACGTACCATCTGTCACAAATCCTGCAGATGTTTGTTCGCGTGGGCAATTGCCTCATGAGTTGCTGAACAATGCCCTATGGTGGGCGGGCCCAGAGTGGTTGTCTCAACCACAGTCTGAGTGGCCAATCGATACATCGAAAAATCGTTCAAACGATGACAATGCGGTGCTCTCTGAGCAGCGTCGCACCACGGTTCTCGTTTCGGATCAAATCGAAAGCGTTAATCACACGTCTATAATTGATCGGCTATTCGAAAAATATTCTTCTTTAGATAAAATCTGTCGCATTATCGCTTACGTTCGCAGGTTTTGTAATAACATGCGTAACACTGTTCCGCGATCAGATAATCTTTTCGTAACGGACGCTGAGCGTCATCGTGCGTTACTAATTATCGTCAAACATTTCCAACATCGTTGTTTTTTGGATGTCATATCCAAATTACAATCAAAGATACAGTTACCTCGCAGTTTTCGTAAACTAAACCCGTTTTTGGACGAGCAGGGTATACTCAGAGTAGGCGGGCGCCTATCGCGCTCCGATCTTGACTTCGAACATAAGTATCCCGCATTATTGCCCAAAAAGAGTGTTCTTACATCAGCTGTAATCGAATCTATTCATCGAAACAATTTTCATCCCGGTCTGAACACAACCAACTATCTGATTTTACAACAGTTTTGGATACTTGCGGCAAAGCATGCTGTACGTCATCATCTTTCAAGATGCATAAGATGCTACCGTCTTAAACCGAAACCTTTGCAACCCTTTATGAGCGACCTTCCGGCCTTTCGTGTCAATCAGGCAAAACCCTTCTCTGTCGTAGGTGTCGATCTAGGAGGGCCTTTTCGAATTAAGCTCGGGCTTCATCGTGCTGCTAAAATCGATAAAGCGTACTTGTGTTTATTCGTATGCTTGAGCACAAAAGCAGTGCACCTTGAGGTGGTTTCTACTTTATCGACTGACGGCTTCATCGCGGCATTGCGTCGCTTCGTTTCTCGTCGTGGCCGCTGCAATGTTATTCACTCTGACTGCGGTACGAATTTCGTTGGTGCAAGTTCACAACTAGCGTCAGGTATCGAACAAGCCTCTCATGCGGAAAAAATAGATTTTAAACGTAACGTACCTTCTGCTCCCCACTTTGGAGGGGTGTGGGAAATCCAAATCAAAGCCGCAAAGAGTCATTTGTACCGTATTGTTGGCGATCAGGTCTTAACGTTTGAAGAGCTTACCACACTCTTCGCTCAGATCGAATCAATTTTAAATTCGCGGCCTTTGTGTCCATTGAGCTCGGATCCCAACGATTTGAACGTTCTTACGCCCGGTCATTTTTTAACGCTGGAACCTCTTACAGCAGTTCCTGACTTCGACTACAAGGACGTAAAAATCAATCGACTAAATCGATGGCAACTTATCCAATCTTTTCAACAACAATTTTGGAAACGCTGGAAAAATGAATATTTACATGGGTTAACTCAGCGAGCAAAATGGACCACGGACTCAACACCGTTAACTGTAAACTCAATCGTACTTATAAAAGAGGACAATCGGCCTCCTCTTCAATGGGCATTAGGACGAGTTGTTTCTTTGCATCCTGGCCCTGATGGGGTAGTTAGAGTCGCAACCATTAGAACAGCCAGAGATCACTCGCTTAAGAGACCTTTGGTCAAACTATGTCCTCTACCATCCGTATAATCGTTATAACTTAGCATTTCTTAGCTTTTAAGTTTAGGATAGTAACTTAAACATATTTATCGTTAATTACCGTTTCTTATTCTTACTCTGGGAAAATCCCATTGGTATTTTGGTGGGCGGAATGTTCCGTTTTCAACGTAAACTTCGTTTACTTTTCAATTCGAATTTCGCGCGCGTTATCGACGCACTTGCCAATCATCATGATTCGTCGTGCTGCAGGCGATTTAGCCAATGGAGCGCCCGGATTACCGCCGGCGCATGTACTATCCTACCGGCGTCTTGGAATACAGCGCCATAGGCTGGTGGCAGAACCAGTAAACTATTCTGAGTCTGGACGTTGAATCGAAGGCGCGCGCGCACCAAACATTACATCTTTTTTACTCAATTATCCTAATCAAACTTCAAGTGCTCAACAGTTTTTTTGGAACTTTATAATCGTGTGTGGCTGGCCGGCTAGGTGTCTAAAGGAAGAACTATTCGTGAGGAATCGTGCTCGAAGCCTGCCTACATGGTAAGTGATCTGTGCATTGTTTCTATTGTCTAAATCGTCTGTAACGCATATTAACGGCGAATACTTTCAATAAGTATTCGATCCAATGTGGTGATTGATAGTGTACTCTAATTTCTACTTATCGAATCAATTTAGCCACAGAGGTACTGTCCTGGTGATGGTGGAGGTGTCCAGCACTCGGTGGTTCTGGGACGCCGGGGATCCGGGATGGTGATTCCACCAGCGGATTGTTCACCCGAGGCGTGTGATTGTGTTGAGGAGCGTAAGCCCAAATCTGGAACCCTGGAATTGATGTCCATTGATCAGGATATTGTTCATATGATAATGACGGCCAGCCAGCTTGCTCCGAGAAGTGATGATCGAAGGGGTGACGGTGAAGGACGTACCTACTTTTACCTAAGAGCAATGTCTGTGGCTGCTGGTCGTCATTAAGAACAGAGTTTACAATGACTCAAAGCTAATATCATCGCTAATATCGTTAACTAAATGAAAAAATGTTCTATAACACTTAGATTTTTTTTTATAATTTATATCGGGCGGTAGTATAACACTGCCACGCCCGAACAGAAAATCTAGTACTTTTTCCTAATAATAATATATTGTCCATTGAAATATTTATAAAACACTAAAACACTGTTTATGCAAAATTGCCTAAATAGTAAAATACCTATTGGATGTTAAATAAAAGAAATAGTTCGCCACTTACCGAATTTCGGGTTTGAACGACACTCACAGATTTTATAATTACTTGTGTGCTTTACTTATCAATATTATTCAGATATTAATTATCCGGTATAATGTACTGCACTTTCTAGTTATAAGAATTTACAACGTATATTGAAGTACGAAACTGAGATGAGCTCGTAATACGTGTGTCCGGCACTAAGCAGTCTATGCCAATGTGGACCGGTCGCTCGCGCATCGAGACAAAAGAACTAGAAGTCCTCACATAAAAAATGCAGCATGTTGCAGACACAAATACGAAACCAGACATTTGCGAGTTGACCAACTTCTGTATTAAGAAGTTAACTTGTGAATATGTTTTAATGATTTGTATAGTTTATTTGTCAGCACATCATGCACAAGAATTCATAGGAAATTAGCCTCTATTATTACCGCCATATAGTATAGAACCTGAAATTTTGCTGAGGTTCTTCATATAGCGTATAAAATTCGCTTAATACAATAAAGTCAGATAAAAGCTAGTAAGTGAGCTTTACAAATCACGTTTTTATTTCTTACGGGTTTGCCAAACCCAAGACTCAGGAACTTTGGAAATTAGGGAGTGAAATGGTGGAAACAAAATCAAACGCAGACAGACGAATGAAAATCTTTGTGCTCACTTCTTTAGCGTAAGGAATTTATGTTTAACATGGTAGTTTAAACAATTCTTTCGCTTCTATCGACTGTAGTATCAACTAAAAGCTCTTTCCGCTCGACTAGCGGAGCTTAATTTAGCTGCAATTGCGCTGAGAGCTATTGCTGATTGCTGACAATTTGCGATGTTCACGCAGGCAACGTGAGGAGTAGACGGTTATTGGATACTAGAGAATGATAATAAACTAGCTAAGCCCCGGGACGGTGCTTCCTGGGAATTCCATCCGCTTTTTCGTATATAAAGCCTTAAGAGTTTTAAAAGCACTGATAAATAATTTCTAAGATAACAAGCAAAAATAATCGGCATGTAAACTACGAATAACAAAACTAAAAACATTACCTTTCGTGCGCGTTTTACCTGCGCATATATTTTTTAACTCTTCTTTTCATTTACCCTCCAGACAAAGTACTTTTCTACGTACTGTGTTGTGGTATTATACTCGTACCTCTAGATAAATGATATTTTTAAAAGTAAGGGTAACCGCACCGAATATTTTTAGTTAATTAGAATTTATGTTAATCTGTACGC
>CM031567.1:19646868-19782271 GCA_018467065.1 Ephestia elutella | reverse complement strand
AATTGTCCCGCATTTAAATCTATGTCTCCGAAAAACCGCCTCGATTTTATTAAATCGAAACGAGGGTGTGTAAACTGCCTTAGTTTATCCCACTCGGCATTCAATTGTAATTCTAAATATAAATGTAAAAATTGTCAGAAAAGACACCACACTTTGCTACACTTGGATACTACACAAAATAAAAATATTTCCACTTCAAGAGATTCGAGCGTTCAGAAAGACGTACAAGTACATACGGAGATTACGGCTACAGCGCAGCCATGCCTCGTGACGCCCGCTACCAAGGTCACAGACCGAGCGCCTGTGTCGCCTTGCGTTCGATCAACTGGGGGTCGTCCACCATTGGGTTTTGACAGTTCAGGCACGTACTTCGTTTCACAGATGGATGGATACACACCATGTACACATACAATGATTAGATGTGTGTGTATCCGTCCACACACACTATTATAAAAAACATTTGGAATGTATAGACAATACAAAAAAAAATATATTGGCAAACTGTGTAGGGATTGCATGAGTAATTAACCGGCATTTGCCGATAAGCTCAATTTTTAGAGAAATATGTTAAAATTTTAAGATAGGTACCTACATTATCATTTCCTGAAGTCCGGGGTAATCTGTGTATATGATTCAAGTAAAATTAAATTATAATTTTGCTTTATGAAATCTTTGCCGCAATATGGCTTTATGAGAATAGTTTTATATGCCGAGTGAAATATGAAATTGTATATTTAAGTGATTCCCTATTCAGATTTACCAGAAATTGAGGGAGTTAATTTGAGAATGTTCGATTCGGGTTATCGTGAGGTATCTTTCGTTTAAACTCACATCGTTTTTTCAGATTAGATAAAATATTGAATATGTGCTTTTTTCAAAAACAAGTACAATTTTATTACCAAAAAAGTTTGTGAAAATAATTACATTTTTTTATTTTTTATTTATTGCGACTAGAAAGTCGCGGTTTGCCCTGTTGACCGCTATACCACAACAATTTGTATAAAATGTTCTGTGTTACCTATTTATGAATTGTACTTACTCATTATTATTCAATACTAAGGGGTAAATATTAACAGCTGGCAACAGTGAAGGTGTCAAGAGTCAATCCATCAAAAATATGTCAAGAAAACTAAAATAAAATGATAAAGTAGGTTCCTACCAAAGAAGTTTTATACATTTTATAGGTATCTATCATAGAGCAACACAGACTAAACGCGAAAGTCCTTGTATAGTATCAACCATGGAACGAATAAGAATGTATCTAACTCTAACTCCACAGAAATAAAAATATCTACAACAATTTTTAAGCTTTTCACAAACAATTATAAATATAACAATCAATATAATCAATGTAGGTACATAAAGATCAAAAGAAGAGTTACAAAATGACTATGCGCGTTTTCTACCACAGATTTTTTTTTCTACATAATATCATAGATAATGTGCGATACTATACTTCGAGCAACAAGGACTTCCGCAGGCGGGAATCCGGGTATCCATAAAGTTATTATATTGTACCCCCATGGGTAACATAATCCACACTATCCACACTATCCACACTAATATTATAAAGAGGTAAGATTTGTTTATTTGTTTGTTTGTTTGTTTGTTTGTAACGAATAGGCTCCGAAACTACTGGACCGATTTTTAAATTTTTTTCACCGTTTAGTAGCTACACTATCCCTGAGTGTTATAGGCTATATTTTATTTCCAAAATATTTAGGGATTAGTTATACAATACCAGTAATATTCATATATTAGTTATAAAATACCTAGCGGTCACAGAAATATTTATTTTTTAGATAAAGTACTCTTTATTTAATAATTTAAGTCTGTGCTACCCACAGAAATATATATTAAAAAAAATTGTTTCTCTGGTGCTACCGGTATAATAAGTTTATGGTTGTCTGCTTTTTGTAAAAAGAAAATACTCTATTGGAAATTCTAGTTTGGAGAGATTGCAACCGGTATTTATCGTTAAAGACTTTGATTCGTGAAATATTCATGGCTGGAAATAAAATATCATCTACAAAAAAATACATTAAATTTTCAAGGAAGACACAATGATGTTTACCCTAAATTTCAGGAAAAGCGCAAAATTATTGTATAAATGTCCCCAAGTCCGAAAAATATAAATCCAATTTTTTATAAACATTTTTCGCTGCTGCCCGGTAACACTTTTATTGAATTTTGCATTCTATGTACTCTAACAGTTTTTTTTTTCTTCTAACTAGCTTATCTAACTTTTAACTAATATTATAAATGCGAAAGTTAATTTGTTTATTTGTTTGTTACCTCTTTACGCTTTATTTACCTGACCAATTTTCCTGAAACTTCGCATACATATAGTTAGAAGACCGGTAGGACCAGAAAGACATGGTACCTTTCATCCTGGGAGCACTGTTCCCGTGGGAAATTCACGCAGGGGAAACCGCGGGCAAAAGCTAGTAAATTATAAATGCCAAAAAAAGCAAGTAATATTTATTTGAATTATATTATATACTAGCTTTTGTACGCCGCTTCGCCCGCGTGATTTCCCACTGGAACAGTGCTTTTTCCCGGAACGAAAGGTACCATATATCCTTCTTAGATTTTTGAACTATGTGTACCTATGCGATATTTCAGGAAGATTGGTTCAGTAGATAAAGCGTGAAGAGGTAACAAACAAACAAATAATTAACAAACAAACTCACTTTCGCATTTATAATATTAGTTAGGATAGGATTAGGATTAGTTAGGATTTAGGAAGGTACGTAGTATTGGATTAGTATATTCTCTGGACAAAATTGACAAACCTACAACTTATTTCATTTGTAATGCTTGGTAATTTTTTTAAAGAGGTTGCCACATTTGACTGACGTGATTTGACCACAGACATAAAATACTCTAAAATAAAATATATCCAAGCTTGATAATATGTCATAAAATACATTTAACCCAAAACATTTTCAAGTAGCAAAATATGTTAATGTAATTGGTTATTTACCTACATTTTACCTAGTACATTTATAAAAGATAAAAATAAACAAATATAGCTCTATTTCAAGGTGGAATGCACAGATGGAATCAAAAACTCGATGTAACATTAAACCATTGCTTGATTCATAAAATTACAAGATTCAAGAACTGATTTATCTCCTAATTATGGTCTAAAAAGAGAAGGAAAAGGCTTTGACTATTCTGCGTAACAAGAGATGTAGGTATACACTTATACCTATTTACTGTATATATACATCATGTTTTTAATAAATAAATATATGTAAAATATGACTTGTTATTTATTTAAGAAACCTACTATGTAACTATGATAAAAGTACAAAATATTGTGCATTGAAAGCAAATGCACGTAAGCCTTTCCTACGATAATATTTGATTTATTATAGTGTAGTGATCAAGATTATGGATCAGCCACTTGTTAGGCACTATAGGCTATTTTATTTAAATTATGTACTTTCTCCACGCATTATTATAGTCAGGCGCTAGAAAGTGCTACTAGATTGACAAAAGCTTAAGAACAATGCCTTTATTTATTGATATTCTATATAAAGTACTCTCATATAGAAATCAGATATATAGTACTAATTGCATGCATCTGAGATGCTCAAAAATCCAAAAATAGATATTCTATAACGTCTAATAACGTACCTAACTCAATGATATAAACATATTAGACGTGACGTATTAGTTGTCTGTTCTCGATTACATACAATATTTTTCAATTTAGTAATTGAAACAACCAATCATAGGCCAAGAATGAAGGTTCGTTTGCTGCACGTAGTTGCTCCGCGCTATCTTGAGCTGACGGAAAAATATCATTGAAAGTGCTCGCTTTTCCGTATCTTTCGTTGTCAAAAGCAAATGACAAGCTGTCGAAAAATGCAGTTGTGTGTGTAAAATTTTCTGAGATTCCTGTGATTGGATGATCGACGATCGTTCGGAGTGGTGTGTAACTGTCTAATCGACCCGTGAGTTGAGGTTGGATGCGGTTTTGTGCTTGTGTGTATTCGGTAGGAATACACACAAGCACAAATCACGTGGTTTCACGTGTCACGTCCAGCACGTAAGGCACTTGGGAGACGACCTTCTGTTTCGAATAAAGTACCTACGTTATCTTGTACTCAACGCAATGAAATCCTTCTTTCAACTGCTAGTATTTTTGCTTATAACACAGATAAAAATATAAAACAAAATGTTAGATGTTTGATAGATAACGCTTCGCAGAACCATTTAATAACAGAAAACTGTTGTAAAAAACTTAATTTAAATATTATACCGCTCTCTAACTCAACTCTGAAGGGTGTTGGGTTAACTTCTCGACCTGTTATAGGTTATGTCAATTTTATGATTTCCGCAAAAAATAATAATCAAAGTTTTAACTTAACCGCATTAGTTATCGATTGCATTACCGATCGATTACCGGTCGATTATATCGATACTTCTATTATAAGTCATTTAGCAAACATCCCGCTCGCCGATCCATTTTGGCACATACCTAGCGAGATAGAACTCCTATTAGGAGCAAAATTATTCCCTTTCATCCTCCTCAATGGAAAAATAATTGCACCGCCGGCTATTGAAACTGTGTTCGGATATGTTTTTATGGGTGACACCGCTGCTAATACCGCTTCGCCTGTTCATGGCGATTTCACCGGTTTTCAATATTCACCCACCGTTTCATTCCTCACTTGTTGTGAGAATAATAATGACACTTCTCTTTCCAAATTCTGGGAATTAGAGGAGGTCCCCGCAAAGAAGTTTCTTAGTCAGTCCGAAGAAGAATGCGAACAAATATACACTTCTACAACTTCTCGCGTCTCTTCTGGTCGTTATTGTACCGCATTGCCCTTTTCTAAGGATCCGAGTACCTTAGGAAATTCTTACGCTGTCGCTCATCGGCGATTGTTAGCGCTGGAGCGCAAACTATCCTATGATAAAGATTTACGTTCAAGCTATAACGCAGCTATTCAGGATTACATAGATAAAAAATATTTATCTCCAGTGTCATCGTCGGACGACTCCGACTGAGGTTATATTATTCCTCATCACCCGGTTATTAGGCAGGATAAACAAACCACTAAAGTTAGGGTTGTTTTAGACGCAAGTGCTCAATGCCATAATGGGGTATCACTTAATGATATTTTACACACTGGACCTAATCTTCAAGCTGATTTATTCTTACTTTTACTTAACTTCCGCCTTTTTCCAGTAGCTATAACCGCTGATATAAAGCAAATGTACCTTCAAATTCTTGTGACTGACGAACATCAAAAATATCAAAAAATACTTTTCCGCTTCGATACTTCCGAACCGATTTCTACTTTCAAGTTCAACAGAGTGACCTTTGGTCTCAAGTCGAGTCCATACGTCGCGATGCGCACAGTGCGCCAGCTCTGTCTTGATGAACGCACAAATTTTCCGGTAGCAGCTGCCATAGCTGAAAAAGAGCTTTATATGGACGATTTAGCTAGTTCAATCATAAATGAATCTGATGCTGTTGAGGCCTCATCTCAATTAATTAGCATGATCAAGTCTGGTGGCTTTGAACTAGTCAAATGGTCGAGTAACTCTAAAAGGGTACTTGAGAGCATCCCGCAACCGCTACGACTTGCAAATCAAGTCGAATTTGACAAAACCGCATCTCTCAAAATATTAGGGCTAGAATGGCAGCCAGAAAATGATATTTTTGTTTTTAGAACTAATAATGATGACCGCTCTTGTACAAAACGTTCGATACTTTCTTTAATTGCCCGCTTATGGGACGTACTAGGTTTCGCCGCTTCTGTCATTCTTTACGCCAAACTTCTAATTAAAGAACTTTGGATTCAAAACGTAGGGTGGGATGATGAACCCCCGAAAAATATAACCGCTTCATTTATTAAATTTAGAGAACAGTTACCGCTTCTAACTAACTTAAAAATACCGCGTCATATTGGTGTGACACAAAATTGTACAATAAATTTAGTTTCTTTCGCTGATGCCAGTATGAAGGCATATGGCTGTGTTGTTTTCTTACATGTGACTGACTCCACAGGGAACATACATGTTCGATTGGTCTGTGCAAAGTCAAAAGTCGCACCAGTCAAAGTTGTTTCACTTGCCCGCTTGGAACTTTGTGCTGCCGTCTTAATGTCAAAGGTAACTAAATTGGTTTTCGATACTTACTCAGCTCGCACGCCTATTCAAAATATTTACGCTTTTTCGGATTCAAAAATTGCCCTCTCTTGGATTCATTCTTCTCCACATCGGTGGAATATTTTCGTAAGCAACCGCGTAGCCAAATGTCATGAAAATCTAGAATCAAAAACCTTCTATCATATTGCTGGAGTTGATAATCCCGCCGACTGTTTGTCGAGAGGCTTATTGCCTGAACAATTGCTAACTCATCAATTATTTTGGAACGGTCCCGTTTGGCTAAATTCCCCTGTATCCGAGTGGCCGATAGAATCCTTCAAACCTGAAAAATATGAAAACTTACCAGAATTTTATTGCAAAACTCTCGTTTCCACCACTCCTCTTACCATAGACATATCACCGCTCTGTTCTCTCGCTCACAAAATTTCATCCTGGAATAAATTACTAAAAATAGTTGTTTATATCTTACGATTTGTACGAATATTCACCCGCTCTAAAATTATAGAAACCGCTCATATACATACCGCTGAAACTTATTTACTCCGCGCAGTTCAAGCTGCACATTTTATTATGGCTTCACCTTTGCAATACTTACCACTCGCGCCACTTGCTGCTACACCGCTTCTCGCTCGTAAATCCCTGCTAGACCAAATGATTCGCTCATATTGGAAAAGATGGCATTTAGGGTACTTAAATAATTTACAGGTAGGGCAAAAATGGTTAAAAGACGTTACAAATGTTAAAATTGGTACTGTCGTGCTGATACATGAAGATAATGTGACACCATTACGCTGGCCAATGGGTATTATCGAGAAAACTTATCCAGGCGCGGATGGTATCGTGAGAGTAGCTTTAGTTAAAACGCAAAATGGTCAACTAAAACGACCAATAGTTAAATTGAGTCCTTTACCGTCTCAATAACAAATAACAATACCGCATACTTTATTAGGTTAATTTCTACTTATACTAAAGTAATTTCTGCTTTATCCGCTTAAATTTTTTTTTTTTTTTTTCATTATTAGATTAATGTCCGCTTTAGTTTAAATGGGTAAACTAAACAGTTCCCATACTATAAATATTTCTTATATTTTCCTTTGAGAAAGCTATGTTTCTCAAGGCGCCGGAGGATGTTCGCGCCGTTTATTTGAATTTACCGCTGCCCCAATCCTTTCCAATCCTCTCTCCCTTTTATATGCACGGCGAAAGAGAGAGATAGATTCACCGAGCGCAATTCATGCGCCGAACGCAGCCGAAGCCTTCTGATGACAGGCTTCGGGAATTCGAGTTGAAATCACGACCCGATGACGTGTGGACGCTCCGCCAATTATCTGAGCATTTTGGCTATAAACTTCCGCTATAATCAAACTATCTCGTGCTAAATTGACAATATGCTTCTAATTGCAAGTGGACAAATGTTATAGTGCATAATACTGTGATATTTCGAAGAAAGTGATCCTGTGAAACGTGCCATTGCGAAGACATCCCCTGGCGCCAGGGTCGTTTAAGGATCTACGAAGATAAGGTATCGTGCATTTTCCCTTTCATTAACCTTCACCCCTAAATCATTTCAAACCCGCATCACCATATACTTTTTATAATTGATCCTAGTCCATCAATGAGTCCTCTCTTAAAACGATGTGGCTCGAAAGTCTCCAATTGATCTGAGATAAAAATAGTTTTAGACTGTAGATGATCTAAATGAGCATCATAGACATTTATAGATTCGTTATTTAACATAAGTTTAATTTGAGAGAGTTGAGACTGAACTAGTTTTATCTGAATACGAACATTATCAAGATCCACGTAATTTAGGAAGGAGTGGTAATGAGCTATGATTTTCGTAGGTCCTAGTTTAAATGGTAGTAATCCCGGTCCACTGTCTAGGGAGTCAATCGTTACTTCTTGTCCTCTCGTCAGCTGGAGTAGTAACAGTGTTAGTAGAAGTATCCTGTAACAAAGTCGGATTTTTAGGACTACGTTTCAGTCGGGATTTAGCAATAGGACCACGTTTCTTCTACGTGTAAATGTGGATAGGTAAGTCAGCAAGAACAGTGTCTTGAGTAAATCTAGGAGCTAGTTTTTGTCTACTCGCCATAGGGTTTCGTACAAAAACTTGCTGGTCAGGAGTATATTCTTTTTCAGGTTCGCGGTCTTTGTTCCTGTTCTCGGTAAGTACAGTCCTGTCATGTAAAGAATTCTGATTTATAAGGTCATATACTTGGGTTATTCTTTTCTTATGGTCTAGTGAATATTGCTGTAAAAGATGTTCTGTAATGTCTACATCTAACGGGTCACGTGGGTCAAAGTGTCCTGTAATTAGGTCCAGTGGTCTACATTTTGTGAAACTGTGAATGGAGCTGTTGTAAGCCAATACTGCATATGGCATGAGGTTAACTACAGGTTCACTGCGTTTCTCAAGCTTTAATATTCTAAGGTGTTCTAGGATAGTAGAATGGAAACGTTCTACTATGCCGTTATCGTTAGGAGTGTGAGCTAGAATTTTGTGGTGCTGGATTTTATGGAGTCTTGTGAACTCAGAAAATAGCTGGTTTGTGAATTCAGGGCCTTGGTCTGTGACTATTGTAAGGGGAACGCCATGGTGCGTAGAAAATTTAAGGAGAGCTTGAATTACACTTAATGCTGTTCCATCTCTTAGATAATATGCTTGAGCATATTTCGAGAAGGCATCGACTAATGTTAGGTATTTCTCATTTTCAGCTGTGAAAAGGTCTAGGTGTAATATTTCAAAAGGTTTCGATGGCGGAGGTACTATACAGAATTTTTGTCTAATGGGGTTCCTATCATATTTAGCTTGTCCACAGATATGGCACTCATTGATATATTTAGTGATATGTTCACGCATTTTAGGCCAGTAATATCTCGATGATAGGGCTAGATATGTTTCATTGATACCACGGTGATTTGTCTTGCCCTCGTGATATCTCTGTATAATTTCCTGCTGCCTTAAATATTCTTTAACGTTCTCTAGTTCTACTTTGGTAAGTACAAGGTTCATAGCTGAGCTTTTAAATGTATCCTGTATAATAGGAATAATTTGGTATATAGCAAGAGGTGGATGAACGAGAAGACCGGTTTTAACCTTAGGATTTACATATTCCTTGATGCCATTGATGACGTCACTTTCAAGGTTAGACTCTGATATTTGAATAGTAGTTCTAGTATGAGTTTCGAAGGGTTTAGTTACTGTAGGCTTTTTCTTAATATCTCCTACTATTATTAGACTTATCTGGCGGTTAAATTTATTAAGGGGCTCGTCCGAGATAGGAATCTCTGGGATAGGATTCTCAGCACTAGTGTGAGCTGATACTGTGGTTGAACCATGCACAGAAGGTGGATGTTCAGATGGATTAACTGCAATAGAACTTGTATCTTCATTATTGTTAATTTCTATGCGAGATAGAGCATCTGCGTTAGTATTATGCTTTCCTTGCTTATATACTGTAGTGAAGTTGTACTCACTTAGCTTAAGACGCCAACGAGTCAATCGAGAATTGGGTTCTTTAAGGTTCATAACCCACTGTAGGGGTTTATGATCCGTTACTATTTTGAACTTCCTACCAAATAGATACGGGCGAAAGTATTTGGTGGCCCAGACAATCGCTAAGAGCTCCTTTTCTATTGTACTGTAGTTAATTTCGCTAGAGTTAAGAGTCCTAGATGCATAGGCTATCGGTTTGTCACTACCGATGGGTCCTTGAGATAGGACGGCGCCTATAGCATAGTTCGACGCGTCAGTCGTAAGTACAAAGTCTTTCTCAAAGTCTGGGTATTGTAGAATAGGGTCATTTGTCAGTAGAGTCTTACAAGTCTCAAAACTATTAATGTAATTAGTGTCATTATAAGTTATCTTAGATCCTTTTTTCAGGCATTGCGTCATAGGTTTCGTTATTCGAGCGAAGTCTGGTATGAATTTTCTATAGTATCCTAGCAAACCTAAGAATCTTTTTATTTCTGTAGCAGTTTTGGGTAAAGGGAATTTTCGGATAGCTTTAATCTTATCCGGGTTTGGTTTAATACCATCTTTGCTGATAATGTGTCCTAGATACGCTGTTTCTAGTTTTAGGAACTCTGACTTATCCATTTGAATTTTGAAATTTGATTCGCGTAATCTTTTGAAAACTTTTTCCAAATTAACTATGTGTTCCTATAGCGAAACACTAAAAACTATTATGTTATCTAGGTAGACTAGACAAACCGTGTTCTGTAGATCTCGAAGAACATTATCCATCACACGTTGAAATGTAGATGGGGAATTTTTAAGTCCCATGGGCATACGTAAAAATTCAAAGTGCCCATGTTCTACATTGAAAGCTGTCTTCTGAATATCGCTAGGATTCATCTCGACTTGATAGAATCCGCTCGCTAGGTCTAGCGTAGTAAAATAGTGGCAGTTACCTAACTTGTCTAGGACGTCAGCTATATTTGGTATAGGGTATTTGTCATCTATGGTTTTTTCGTTCAGTTTTCGGAAATCTACAACTATGCGCCATTTAGTCTTTCCAGACGCATCAGCTTTTTTGGGAACTACCCAGATGGGGGAGCTCCATGCAGACTGTGAAGGTTGAATGATACCTTGAGATAACATTTTAGAAATTTGATCTTGAACTTCTTGTCTATGTATAAAAGGATAGCGATAGGACTTTGTATAGACTGGTAGTTCATCTGTCGTTTTTATACTATGTTTTATTCTATTAGTGAAGGTAAGTGGTTCACCATCGATATAAAAGACATCAGCGTACTGTGCGCAAAGTGACTCTAAATTAGCTCGCTCTTCTGGATTCAAATGGTCAGTGCGTAGGCGAGAAAATACTTCCTTAACACGATCACTATCATATAAATTTTTGCTATCTGTAAATTCAGCATTAAATAGTTCAGCACTAACTGGTCTATCCATAGAGAAGACTACGTCATGTCTAGTTGGGTTGGTTACTTCTACTATACCACGATTATTTTTTATAGTTGTTACGCAATCTTTAATACTGCAATTAGATATAACTTGCTCGGATATGAAAGCTTCACCGTCATGAAAGTTAACTGGGATTCGAACTAGCTTAGATGAATTTGCTGGTATAATCTCTTCATATAGATTACAATTACGGGAATCATACATGAGTAAAGGAATAGAAGAGTTACGAGTAACTAAGACTTTATTTTTTAAATCAATGCTAGACTCAAGTTTTTCTAATAGATCAGTACCTATCAGTCCGTCAAAATAATTGTGAAATTTATAGATGAATAAAGTAATATCTTCGTTCTCATTAAATTCGCCAAAACATGGTACTGTGATAGAATAGTCACTCCTAGTTTTTGCGTGAATATTTGTAACTTCAATAGGGTCGTAGTTACAGGGTATATCTGAATAGAAAGTTTCTATAACTTGAGGACTAACAAAAGATTGGTTAGCTCCGGTATCAATAAGTAGTCTAATAGGTGGATCTAAAATCTGTATATAGGGCAGTTGCCTCTGAGTCTGTAAGTTAATTTCTATTTTAGTTTTTCTGATTTCGAAGTTATCTGAAAATCCTCCTTATCAGAACGAGGGGTTTCCTCTACAGTAGCAGGTACGTAATCTGAGTAATATGATTGCTGTTCATATGAGGGATCATAAGTGAAGTCAGGATACTCACTGTAGTCTTGTTGGTAGTAGTCACCGTAATAGTCATTATAATAGTCATATTCATCATAGTATTCGTTAAAGTTAAGTTCTCTAGTCTTAAAGTAGTTCGAGGGTGGTGGATTACCTGATTTAGTCCAATCATGGGGTGTACGCGGAAGGGGTTTAGTCACATAGTGGCTGACACCACTCATAGGTTGCGGGGCATTTTTATTACTACTATTCGCGTTATTATTAGGCTGGAATTTATTAATGCGGAATATGTTGCTTTGAGGCCTATAATTAGGCGGGGGCGCTGCGAACATCTGTTGAGTTCGAGAAGGACCACCCTGGAAGGGGGTGTATGGTCTCCACAATGGCATAGGCCTAACAGGCGAAGGAAGTGGCCTAGATGGGCCAGGCATAGCGGGCATACCAAAATTAAATGGTTTCGAATAACCGGGCATATTAAATGATTTGGGCGGCATAAAATTATTAGGGGTAGGTAGCGCGAGGGGGTTGCTGTAAGAAAATTTAGGTTGATTAGGTGAAGACGTAGACTGCAACTTCCTGTGAGGTAAGTACTCGTTGCGCTGCTGCATATACAGGGTGTTTTGTTCATCATGCACACATTCTAACGCCTTTTCAATAGTATCAGGTCGCATGCACCGTATTCGAGCACCTAGTGGGTCACGGAGACCGCGTAAGTATGACTGAAGGGTTAACTTCTTATATAAATTGCGTTTAGCTTCAATAGTACTCGGTATAGTTTCATGCAAACTGATATACGTCATAATAGTACTAAATAGATTTTGACATTGTTCGTAAAATTCCTGTGGGGTACCTGAGCCTTGTGTTAATAAAGATAAATCGTTATAAAGTGAGGTCTCATCGCGCTGATCTGCAAATGTATTAACTAGTAGTTCGCCGCGAACTTAGACCTCGCGATTATTACTCGCGTTTTTATTGATATACTTACTCTGATTTCGACTTTTCTAACATAATTCAGTTCCCTAAATAAAATCTAGATGGCGTTATCCAAAGTTAGAACACGCTATGGTTTCGTTTGCTAGATAATCGCGGACGTTTTTATTAATATTTCAAAAACTACTGAACCGATTTTGATGCCCAACGAACTTGAAAATTCTATTGATATTTCCTACATGCCTACCAAATTTCATCAAAATCGGACCATCGGTTCGGCAGTTATAGCGGTACAAACATACATACATACATACATACAAACAATATGTTTCGCCCCCAACTCGATTTAGAGACCTTCGCTCGCTTCGCTCGCTCGGTCAATAAGTGTTCTACGTATAGCCTCCCAGGTCTCGGGGATACCATTGGAATTTATAGTACGGGCTGCGGCGCCAGTAATCTTATTTAATATACCATTAATAAGCGATAAGTTAATTAACTCTCGTCCGGGTTTATCTGACATGTACTGTGCCACTAGCTGATCACATAGATGAATAAAGCGAGTTAACACGTTAGAATTCCCATCGAAATCGGGCACTAATCTAAGGGCCTTATAAATATGCTCTACGAGGGGTTGAGGCTGAAGTTGAGCCTGAGGCTGAGGTTGAGCCATCTCGTTTATTTCTAACACTTCTTCAATCGTATCTAAGTTTCTATTTGCGTCTAGCGCTAATGATCTATTACTAATCCTAGATAAACGAGATTTCCAGGGTCGGAAAATCTTGGATGAATAGGAAGACTTACAGGAAAAAGGGAGAGCAACTCTAGTAAGATCTAGTGTACTCACTTGTGCATATTATATCCTTCTGCCGTATCGATAGCTGGATACTCCTCTGACTGCAACCACGTAGGTTCCGGATCACCGCACTTTTCATCGACTCTATGTCTATGATCTATTCGCAATGATCCTACCGACTGCGCCAATTACGACGGCTACAGACGGAGGGTGCAAAAAAATATAAAACTTTATTTATAGAAATAGAACATTAATATAATTCTGAATAAAAATTACAATGATTTCATAAAACTAAGTGACGTGACAATTGCTCAAAGTTGGAAACAAATGTGTCGAACTCCGGTGCGCGGCCAGGTGCATCGAGATGGGTTGCGAAACGGCGCTGCGGGTGGTCTGAATCATACGATGTGGTCCGTAGAAGTACTTATCACTAATCAGCGATAATAAGGGTGGTCACACATGTAACATACGTAGTGGTTCGTCATCCTCAAACAAATATCACAACATATCGATAGATGAATGAATTGTGATTTATTTTATTCTATTGAGATTTATGTAATAATATTTATTATAAGGTATACCTATAGTCGGTTTCTTTTTTATGATTTTAGATTGCCAACATGTAAAGAAAGAAAATAACAGTGGCTGGATACAATTGGAATCGAAAATTTGGAAGTCACAACAAAACATATTTATATTTGTTCCCTGCATTTTGAAGAGAAATGTTTCAATCGAACTTTAAATGTAACAAGACTGCACGACGATGCTTTGCCTTCGAGTGAGTTGTTGGTGAGTTTTAATATGATGATTACTCAGAAACAGAACAAAAAATGTTATAATCTATTCAACTATTTAAATAATGTTGATCTGTAATATATGAAATTATTCAAGTAGGTAAGATCTATGTTTAATATTTTTAATGCAATAATAATTACTCAGAAACTGACAATATAGTCTATTCAATTGTGTAAATAATGTTGATTTGTGATAGTTAGAAATTATTCACAGTAGGTGAGGTGAAGACGTATTTTTTTAAGTTTTAATTATAATGATACTTCCGAACAAAGTAGCCTAGTCAATTAGGCAACATACTGTAAACACTATCTCTGATGTGAGTAAATAACTGAAAATGTTACATTGAACATACTGTGATTTTTTGAATACGAATAAAACCTGTTGATTTTGAAAAAAAAGTTGTGGTTGTTTATTTTTTTGTGTTCCTTCCTTTTGTGTTTTATATTAAACCTAAGCTATGTATGCACGCAAAACAGGTATAAAAATCTCTAAATATTTTACGCATTTTCATTTCATAACCTTCATTATTCTACTGCGAAATTTTATTATGGTGAAGTCGAAGTGCATTTAATAGCTCATATTATCACGTAAATAAAAGCGAGGAAAGATAATAGCTACTTACACAACAAAAATGTCGAATTCTATGAACACCATGCAATTAAATTATCGATATCATCATAATCGATAATAGTAATACGCGCTGCTCTACGGCAAGCCGCCATTTTTGTTTCCGACTCAAGTTTAGATATGCACGATTTTTTTGTAGGTATGTCATGTCTATTCTTTTTTCTATAGTCTAAGTAACAAACATAAACAAAAGATTGTCAAAACAACTATGCTAGAATAATTTCTAACAGAATTATTTATATTACAAAACTAATGAAAGAATCTATACTAATATTATAAATGCGAAAGTTTGGATGTGAGTTTGTGAGTTTGTGAGGATGTTTGTTACTCAATCACGCAAAATCTACTGGACGGATTTCGATGAAATTTGGTACAGAGGTATATAATGACCTGGAATAGCACATAGGCTACTTTTTATCCCGGGAAAAAGCACTGTTCCCGTGGGAAATTCACGCGGGCGAAGCCGCGGGCATCAGGAAGTAAGTAAATAAAACCGTAAGTAAACAACACAACGTTACAATACTGCTAATTTTATTTGTATTCGTTGAGAAATTTGTGAAGGTAAGGAAAAAAGTATGTTGTCATTTGGCTGCCCCAAACAAAGTCTAAATGAGAAAATTTCTTCCGAGGCATTTCGAAATACGTAGCGTTCGGCAGCGCGTCCCGCAGCAGCTTGCCGTTGGACACCGTCGATACGAAGTCTTGTCTGCCCACCATCAGCACCACTCTCGTTGATATGTTTGTTAAGTTGTACACCGGAGCCGTCCGACTCCCATACACTTCCATGTTCTTTGAAGGTCCATAATCGAACGGACCATAATGTCTATGTACAAATTGATTCGCGTGTGCAATAAGCATCACTGAGGTCCCAGAAAAGTACTGCTTCATAATCACAGGCACAAACTGCAATTCTAACTGATCCGCGTCATCCCCAAAAATGGGGTTAACAATTCCATTTAAGCATATTTTGTAACTTCTTTGTTCATGTTTCGTGCACTCGTCTTGAATAATTCTTAATAATGTGGAGTTCGAGTTCAGAAGCTCCACTTGTCCAAGTGAAGTGAGTACATTATATAACACTGGGTAAACCACTGGCACAGCGGCGGCCAAGCCGAGGTGCTCCTGCATAAAGAATATTGGGCCCAAAGCAATGAACAACTTTATCTTAGCATTATACTCTGCTCTAGAGGAAGCCATCACGAAAAAGTTGAGGGATCCCTGCGAGTGCCCAATGAGTATCACTTTTGATTTGCCTGTTCTTTCCAAAATTGTATTTATGAATGCTGGATAGTCATAATAGCCATTTTCATGGAATGAGAAGTTCCAGTACTCTCTGTCGACGTCTGGGTCCATAGTGACGTGTCGCCTGCTGTACCGGTTTCCTCTCATATTCCCGAGCCATACGTCGTAGCCAGATTCCGTCAAGTTGATGGCGGGAGAAGTTCTGCGCCTGACGCAAAAGGTGTCCGAGGAGTCCATGAGGCCGTGGCGGCGGGTCCTTGGAGCCGCCGGGCCTGAGGATGTGGAACAACTTGAGGATGTACCCGTCCTCGGTCACAACGTCGATCTCTTCGCACTCATGTCCGCACTCTCTCACTATTTCTGTGGTGTTCAGTCTATATTTATCTTTCGAATACCCACTATAAACATGTAAAGGCTTGCTAACACTTGAACTGAAACTTATTACGATAAAATGAATTAGAATCAAGTAGAAGTAATTAATAGCAGAGTCCATTATAAAATAACATATTATTATCATACAAGTCAGTTATAAATAGCGTCCAATAACAAAAAAATATACTTACTACTTTGTCTATATTATAAGATCAAAACTTCAACTGCCAGATATTAAAACAATGGATTCGTGAATATGAATGATTTCGGAAACACCTTCAAACAACGAATACGTCAAGTATTCCAATTGTTTTTGGCATAGACATAGAAAAAAAATGACAATCTTCAGTAGCACAAGTTTGATTGTTCTTGTAATGTTATAGCAAATGAAACCGAAAACCGTTTATATTAGTGTGCTCCAAACTCAATGTGTGTGAAAGTGAACTGTCCTTTCAACTACACCTTTCTTTTAGTTTTAATTATGTCTTAATATCTAAATATCAGTCTTAATATTTTTTCGTTTTAATATATGTTTGGACCGAGTATTTGACGGCAGAGCATACCTCATGGCAATAAGTCCACCTGTAGTACAGTCCCGAGCATTCAGGACTGCGGTCTCAAATTGAATACATATCAATGTTCGTGACTGACGTGACTGTACCTACTTATTTCTGTCAATCAATCGTTCAATCTTGTTATAAATTCAACGTATCTAAATATATCTTTTGACAGAAAAAATTGCCACATTAGGCGTTACATCGCTAAATAGTTTATCTTTGTAATATTCAATGTTCGTGAGTAAGTTTGTTTGTTTGTAATAACTTTATTCCACAATAACATAAATAAATCACCTAAAGTAGTAAATCTTTTATTTTATTGACAAAAATTTTCATTCCGTAACCTACATGTGCTTCCACTGCACTATCTACCTATACATATACAAACATACATATAATAAAACAGTAAAAATATTTTGTCTGTACATTTAGTATTTTTCACTGAAATGGATAGAAACTTAAAAAGAATAAGAGAAATCAAAAAAAAATTTTTAGGATTCCTTGTCTGTCTATCTGTCTGTATGTATGTACGCGTTTCACGCAAAAACTACTGGACGGATTTGAATGAAACTTTTTTGTCGTATAGTTACTAATCTTTTTAAAAACTGGAACACCTAATAAAGAACCTTAACAGAACAGCTAAACTTTACGAAATATGGAAATGGTACCTTTGCAAAAGTTTATCAATCTGACGAGCATTTTCTGTTGACGTATAAAAATCAAAGATCAGGATCATTTGATGAAGATGAAGAATTCCAAGAGACCAGCTACACAATTAGGTACATATATGGAAATGGCGCCTTAGCAAAAGTCAGCAGAAAATGCTCATCAAGACCATGGCTCATCAACCTGATGAGCATTTTCTGCTGACGTATAAATAAACAGGACACGGGATAGGACAAAAAGGGACTCGGGGTAAGAGTGGTGGTACCCGGGAAATTGTAGATAACGAGCAGACGAAGATCGTTTATTGAATGTAATATCACTTTTGATTCATTTTAACACCGCGACCACCTAATATGTTCCCGCAGGAAAAGGGATAACCAAATGGCTGAAATTTTGAGTTTTTTTTTTTTTTTTTATTAAATACTAGCTTCTGCCCGCGGCTTCGCCCGCGTGAATTTCCCACGGGAACAGTGCTTTTTCCCGGGATAAAAAGTAGCCTATGTGCTATTCCAGGTCATTATCTACCTCTGTACCAAATTTCATCGAAATCCGTCCAGTAGATTTTGCGTGATTGAGTAACAAACATCCTCACAAACTCACAAACTCACAAATTCACAAACTCACAAACTCACATCCAAACTTTCGCATTTATAATATTAGTATAGATGGGTTTGCTCTTGACCACAATCTTGCCCGAGGACAGAGATGAGGTCTACGATGAAGCGAGCTTACCAAGAAGCAGCCTATTCACTCTGGTTTTGAAGAGAGTCAGGTTGTATGTGCTGTACTGGAGTATAAACAGTTTGGAACACAAAAAGATTTTTCATCTAAGCGAAACTCACGCGGGCGAAGCCGCGGGCAACAGCTAGTATTTAATCTATACATATAATAAAACAGTAAAAATATTTTGTCTGTACATTTAGTATTTTTGACTGAAATGGATAGAGGGACACTTAAAAAGAATAATAGAAAGCAAAAAATTTTTGTTGGAATTTCTTGTCTGTCTGTCTGTCTGTATGTATGTACGCGTTTCACGCAAAAACTACTGGACGGATTTGAATGAAACTTTTTTTGTTGTATAGCTATTAAGCCTGGGCAACATATAGGCTATAATTGATTTTGAAAACTGGAACACCTGATGAAGAACCATAGCAGAACAGCTAAACTATAAGAAATATGGATATGGTGCCTTAACAAAAGTCGTTCAACCTGATGAGCATTTTCTGCTGACGTATAAAAATTGAAGATCAGGAACATCTGATGAATAACTCCAAGAGACCAGCTACACTATAACATATACGGAAATGGCGCCTTAGCAAAACTTGATTAATCTGATGAGCATTTTCTGTAGACGTATAAAAATCGAAGATCCGAAACATCAGAAACAGTTTGGAACACAAAAAGACTTTTCGTCTAAGCGAAACTCACGCGGGCGAAGCCGCGGGCAACAGCTAGTAATAATATAATTTATTAACATTAAAATAATAGCGCAGTAAATAGAGCGAACCTTCCCTAGGGGTTAATTACGTGCGGTCCAGTAACTCAAATTTTTTTATATTATTGTTTAGGATGGTTGTAAGTATTTAAAATAAATATGGCACAATTGAATAGCTTTTGCACTCGCCGCCAAATTGGAAAAATAAAAAAAATATCACCACTTTGTTCGGTTTTTCGCTTATATTTTCTTTTAAGTGCATTTTCGCTAGAAAAGTGTTCTACACAATGTTGTAGAAAATTAAATTTTCCGTTATTTACATTTTACATTTTGTTTCTAGGACTGACAGTTTCCTAGAAAAAAAAATCCTTTGCCTTAAAAAAATCTCATTTTTCAAACATTCGTCAATCTTTTTTAATTTAGAACGATATAATCCAGTCATGACCTATTCTAGGAGAAAAAGTAGCAGAACAAACATCGTAGGGAATTTAATTACCTGCAAAACGCAATTGCATATTTCTTAACCAACCCTGCAAGGTGGAGAGTAAAACTAAATGATAAAACAACGGAAATTGTTTTTTGCTATAATATTTTACTTTTCACTAACTGAACCTCGCTCCCATGGAAATTTCGGGATATAAAGTACCTTATGTGCTAGTCCTGATATTTTTCTACTAGTATACCAAATTTAATCGAAATCCGTCTAGTAGATTTTGTGTGATTAAGCAACAAATATCACATCCAAACTTTCCCATTTATAGTGTGATTCATTGCAGGTGAGTAACCGGTACCTGATTGGGACACTGTAAAAGTGTCTGTGGACATTATCAAGTACAGATATTAGATAACATTTGCTTCATCAGCAATAAAGATTGGGAAAGAAACCCGATTTTAAAATGAAAAAGTTTGGATGTGATATTTCTTGCTCAATCTTAAAAAATCTACTAGACGGATTTTGATAAAATTTGGTATGCTAGTAGAAAAATATCAGGGCTAAAACATAAGGTACTTTTTATCCCAATATTCCTATAGGAGTAAAGCCCCCGGGTGCAGCTAGTAGACAATAAAATATGATAGCAAAAACGTAATATTTTAACTTTTACTTTTACTCCCTACTCCGTAGGGTTGGTTAAAAAAAATTACATGTGTTTTGTAGGTAATTAAATTTCCTTCAAATTTTATTCCAATATATATTTTCCTAGAGTAGGCCATAAATGAATTACAGCGCTCTGAAGTAAAAAGTTTGACAAATTTCCAAATGCGATTAAAAATGCGATTTTTTTAAAAAGTGCACATCGCCATAACTATTAGTCCTAGAAATATATCATTGCCTAGAAACAAAATATAAAATGTACATTATAGGAAATTTATTTTTACAACATTGTGTAGAACTCTAATGTAGCTAAAATGCATCTAAACGAAGGTGAGAGCGCAAATCTGAATAAAGTGGCAATTTTTTTTTGTTTTTCCAACATATGGCGGACGTGGAAGGGGGGAGAAATTGTGCCTCTTGCATTTTAAACACTTACTAACTATCCTAAATAACATATCAAAAATTCAGAACTATTGAACCATTTATAAGTAAACCCTACCCTTAGCTCTATTTTGGTCTTTATTCAATGAACTATGGACGGATTTGTATTAAATTTGGTATGCTAGTAGAAAAATACCAGAAACAGTACATAGGTTACTTTATATCTTGAAATTCCCACGGGAGCAAAGACCCGAGGCGCAGTTAGCAGAAAATAAAATATTAAAACAAAAAAAGCAATATTCCGTAGTTTTAATATTCAGTTTTACTCCCCATTCTGCAGGGTTGGTTAAGAAAAATGCAAATGCGTTTTGTAGGTAATTAAATTCCCAACAAATTTTGTTCCAATACTTATTCTCCTAAAATATGCCATAACTAGATTACAGGGTTCTGAAGTGAAAAGTTTGACAAATTTCAGTAAAAGAAGATTTTTTTTATTCTTTTTTATGAGCACATATCTCGGTAACTATCAGTCCTAGATACAAAATGTAAAATGTAAATAATAGGAAATTTAATTATCTACAAGATTTTGTAGAACACTTTCCTAGCAAAAATGCATCTAAACGAAAATATGAGCCTAAATCTGAAGAAAGATTTTTTTTTTTTTTAGTTTTTTTTAAGATTACTACGGACGCAGAAACTTGGCAATTGTGCCCTTTTCAACCGACTTCCCAAAAAAGGAGGAGGTTATATGTTTCGATGTATGTATGTTTTTTTTTTATGTATGTTCGCCGATTTCTCCGCCAATTGTGGACTGATTTCCAAAATTGTTTTTTTATTCGAAAGGGTTTATTCCCAAGTTGGTCCCATTTTAACCACGTCCGAATCTGTTTGGTAATTTTAAAGATACCTAACAAATAATAAAAATATCAACATTGCATTATAGAGCAAAAGCCCGCGACAACATGCCCTTTCTTATTTTATTAAAACTCAAGATTTTCTGTGTATGTCCCTAACATAGATATAGCGATTAGCGACTATAAAAGTTGGATCATGATTACTTATAGGCAGATAATTTATAGCAATAGCATATAAAGTGGTAGCTCAATTTCCTCAAAGTAAAGTTTTTTAAAGATTTTATTCAGAATAATATTAGAAATCACGCCATCCATTACCAGGCAATTGGTGCAGATATAAACCCCTGCCAGACATAGTTACTTTACTAAATTATAGTTATATTTGTTTTATTACAAAATCTGAATTTAATGTTACTTTGGGAGGCCCCAAGGGTGCTTTTTATACCTATAAACATCATCCTTGCTAGCCATATTACCTGCATAAGCAACTAAGATCCAAACTTCATACCTAGTCGCTAATATTTTTTACCCGTATATACCACGCAGAGAAACATTCAGCATTTTTAAAATAAGGAAGGTTTGGTCGTCGCGGGCTCTCGGTCTATTTATGTGCCAAAAATAACAGACAATTTGACATGTTTGACATTTCAAATCAGACTGACATAAAAAGTTTCGAATTCTTAATTCTTTATTTTCGGCCAGAAGAAAAGTTTAAGTTTTTATTAAAGAAAATTAGTGTAGTAGCACTAAAAATAATAAAATAAAACTTTTTTCCAAAAAAGTAAACCGACTTCCATCATAAAACTTAAAATCAACAAATAACAATAAAGAAAAATGTATTGGCATGCTACCTACTGAATGAGGTGAAGTCGGTGCCGAAAAAAATAAATAATCTAAATTTACATTAGAATCGTGTATACATATACGAGTATATAAAATGCCTAGCTAAACAATTACATAACACCCTAACACTTGGCACCGACTTCACCTCAATCAGTAGGTAGCATGCCAATACATTTTTCTTTATTGTTATTTCTTGATTTTAAGTTTTATGATGGAAGTCGGTTCACTTTTTTGGAAAAAAGTTTTATTTTATTATTTTTAGTGCTACTACACTAATTTTCTTTAATAAAAACTTAAACTTTTCTTCTGGCCGAAAATAAAGAATTAAGAATTCGAAACTTTTTATGTCAGTCTGATTTGAAATGTCAAACATGTCATTATTTTGAATACTCACAATAATCCTACACAACATTTCAAAAAATTCACAATTACTGGACCGTTTGTAATTTGATTCTCGTCTATTTACTGCGCTATAAATGATTGCGCCGGGATCGTTTATTCAGTGGTATCGCGGCGCGCGGTCCGTGGTCCGCGTAATCATGCGTCAAGTAAATCACGTGTTTGGTAACTTTCGAAATATATTTGCGAGTGAAAATACATATCTGCGGCGAGATAAACCAATAAAATGAAATATTTTTTTATTTCCTACTCAGAGATAACTACACTCCGATAAACTTCTCGGTTTCATTCAATACGTTTCCCAACGAATTCTGCCGTATTATTATTACTAGATGATAATACAGATTTCGATCTATTTTCCTCTATAAATTAAGTACCCATAATCTGAGATCCCATCCCTAAAAAAAAACACCACATCTGAATAGGTACATACAATACAAGGCAAGCGAAACAAGACGTGATTATGAGATCGCGTTCACATTTACATAAACTGCACTGTCTTGTTTATATAAATTGGCGTTTGTCTGCAGCGAGGAAACAAAATTGCATTTGTGATCCTCTGTACCAGATTGCATCATGATCCATCGGTGAATTTAAAACACGGAACTACATGTGTAAAATAGAAAGAGAGAAGATTGGCCCCTTTTAAAAATAAGAAAGGAAAGGTAAGGGGAAGTAGCGGTCCAAGGAGACCCAGGAAGAACTACGTAGCCTTAGAGGGCAACGTCGTCGTCACGGGTCTAAAATTAAAATGTAACGCTGAAGATCAAGAAGATGCGATCCCGAAAACACCGAAGCTCTGGGACGCAGTAAATACTAAAAACCAGAGACCCGAAGGCAGGAGTTCGAGATTGACGCGAGTCTTAATTATTTCCCAACATTCTGGCGGCTCCGGCGATGCCGACCATGAATATTAAACACTTCGGAAATTAACAAGTTTTTGTAAGTTTCTCTCGAATCATTGTTTCCATCCATTAGCCAGGAGCCGAATAAAAGTCAAGTTTGAATTATTGATGTTGGCTCGATTGGATCTGATAAACAAAGCGTAACAATAGCCCGGACAGAAAATGTAGTCAAAACAACTTCTGTTAATAATGAAATGTAAAATGAGGAAGATTTTTCTTGAAAATCACGTTATAAGTATTTAATGGAGAATTTTTTTGACTTTGGTAAACTCAAACCCGTAGGTATGCATATATTTCCCCAGACCAAGGTGTGCTGTGCACATTTCTGGATTTGTTCCATAACACTAGCTTAGTACTTAGTACTTACTGTGGGAAGTTGAGATACTTAATACAAAAACACGTCTTCATACCTAACGTAGTAGCCATAGCCTAGGGTCGCGAGACTCAAGAGCCACGCTTAGCTATAGTGACAGGTTGCTAGCTTATCGTTTATGAGAATAATCCCCAGTTTCCCTTTGATTAACTTGTATTAACTGCGCAGGAATCAGGCACAATATGTTTTTTTTTTCACTTCCTGACAAGCATGCATGTGTGTACCATAAACTAAACATAAAGTGTGATATGGTCACTAGTAAAACATGACTTTGATTTAGTTTTTGGTTCGAAAGCCCTTCTTAATTCAGTTAGTCGCAATCCGCTTTTGACGGCATGTTTGCGGGGCTGATCAAGCCAGCGATATCAGCCCATCTCAATTAGTCTGTTTACCATCTCTTAGAGTAATTACGTTACAGCATCCCAGTAACGCGATTACGAGGGCTGGCTGAAACTTGGCAGAAGTTGTGTAGTGCCCGCATGACCCGTGTGTGCGTTAGTTTATATTATACACCCCGTGTGATGGCTAATTTGACACGATTTTCAAATACAACATTACCAGACTGACATTTTAAACATCTTCGTTCATCATGTCGAACAAAAATGAGTTAGATTGTGTCCATTTCCTTTTTAAACTTTATTAAGACCGGAATGGGTCCGAAAAATAGATATTGCGATGGCTAGGGTTAGGAAATCGTTTGTGGGAAACTGTATACGCTATTATAATAAAATACCAAAATCTGTCCTTGATATGCCTGATAGAAAATTTAAACATTATATTAAGGAGACACTCTGTAAGAAGGCATATTATACGACGGATGATTATGTAAAAGTGGCCTTATTTATTATTTGCTATCAAAGTAATTAATTGTTAAATTTAGTCAAAACGGAAGATATATTGTCGCAACTATTGTATTAGGAGAATATCCTGTAATGATAGTCTGTAAGAGTTGAAAATAAAATAAATAAATAAATAAATGTAAATGACAAAAATGCGTGGCCCGAGCCTGGTACAGTGACCTCCTAAGACTGTCATATTACTCTCTAGGTACATTGTGTAGGTACTTTTACTTTTTTAGTGTCATTTTCTTAATTTATAATTTTATTAATTTATAAATTTGACATTTCATATTCAATGTATATTCGTCCACATACACAGTCATTTAATTGTAAGACATATGTTGTAAAGTGACGTCTTTGGAGAAAATGCAGCAGTGGAGTTTGTTGCGCCGCCTCTTCTCCACTTGCGCTTTGGAGGCGGTGGTAAACTTAGCTTTAAGTAGGTAATTTTATGACGTCAACTAACTAAAAACAAGAATGTGACGATTTATAAGTGCTATTTTTAAGCCTATATAAATAAAAATAATTGACTTTGACTTTGAAAGAAAAAGAAGGTTCATAAAACTTGTCAGTAATATGCAGGCAGAGGGTTCAAATCAAAGGCTTTAATAGTATCTTATTAAATACCATAGAATTGACCCATCGACCTTGCGAGCATTAACTAAAGGTAGCTAATAGCTCTTACACTTTCCTCCCTAACCGCGACCTTCGCCCAATCGCAGATCAGCCGATCGCGAACCGAGTCACGCCGCCGAGCGATCGTCGTAACGACCACCGGTTTAATTAAAAGAACACAAGGGAGATTGAACAGATTCCTGGAATTTATATTAGTACTTACTATTGGCTGCGTGGAGCCGTTGGGCGAACATTTTGAGACGTACCTAATTGCAAATATACGAGATGTTGGTAAAGGTGCTGTTCGAAGAAACCTTTTAATATCGCCTCTGATTTGTAGATCTCTACTTAAGTATCGCTAACATTTCAATCATCTCGTAATAATTACTCTACAGATAGTAATTAATGTCCTAAAAATAAAGTGGAAAGATTGATTTAAAACCGTGTCATTTTAGTCATGATATGGGTGTATGGTATCATAGAGCCAACCAAAGCATTTTTTTATGTATACTTACTACACGATGAATTAAGAACAAAAAATTTCTTTTTATGTCGTCGTTGTAATCTACTATTGGATTTAAAGGCTTTTCTAAATCCTCACGAAATTTGTTGGTTTTTTTCCTTTCAAAATTATATATATCTCCAGCCCACGTGTTTCGACATGTGGATTCCGACCCGGTCTCATGTAACGATAGTTATATATAAACACTATTTTCATCCCTCAGATACAATAAACATGGCTGCGTAACGTACACCTACCAAAAAAGCGTCACGTGGGCGTTCTCATGAGCTTAAAGCTCGCTATCCACTAGACTTTATATCGTACTCGTGTAAATATAACGGGTACTTCCCAGAATTACCGTTTAAATGTTTATTTAGGTCCGAGTCTTTATGAAAACCAATCAAACGAGTTCAAACTCAACGAGATTGCGTCATTTCAATACTGATCGTTGTGGTAATTATCTTTAGAATTTTTAATTGTGTTACAATTTGAATATTTATGAAACTGCCAGTTAAATATGATACTGATAAATGGTGTGCGTTACCCTGGCAGGAAAGTGTGTCCTGGAGTTAAGTGAATGGAACCAAAACGTTGTGCGTAGTCTAGTGTACATGTGCCGCGAATAAAACTTTTGTGCGTCTTGTAGTTTAGGAAAAAAACGGAAATCTAGGATTCTGCTAGGGTAACGTCGTTCTAGCAGGAAAGTTCTAAACGAATGATCGGAGAGAGAAATATTCTGAGGGGGCAGAGAGCTTAGAGCTGTGCATTGATCTGGGCCGAAAAGATCATTTGTGCGTCTTCAGGTTTTCAGGATATTGCATTTCCTGCTAGAGTAACGTTTTGCAAAATCGTGGATCTACTAGATCCATCGTATGTGCGTCTGTAAGATAAATATACACGAGTAGCTATTCATTTGTGCCTATCTGTGCCATAATTAGATTTAAGAAAATATTTATAATTTTTAAGTAATCGCGTTGTCTTTGAAATCACGAAAAAAAATCGTAGCGCCTAAATGAAAGTGTAAGCTCGCTGAAAACTGTATTCGATTCTTCTATACACCTATTATAACCACAAAAAGTTTCTGAAGTGCACATGTATTCATTATTGAATAATATTACTAAAAGACAAAATTAGGTGACTTAACTTTGACGTCAACATACAAAAAACCGGCTCAACCCAATAAGTGTGCGTGTGAACCAAAGATTAGTGTGTTCAGTCATATGTTATCGTGGACATTTTCAGCTCAAAATGTTAAGGATATAAGTAAATAAACACAAATCCAAAAACATATGAACAACGGCAGATTATCCGGCCAAATTAGAATGACTACAAAAAAGCGACGGTTTCATACATATCGATAACCTTCTCTATTGAACGTATTATACCTAAGCTGTTCGTACAGTCGCATTCAAACGTTTATTAGCAAATGCCAACCTGTAACTTTATTTGTGGGAAATAGTGGGAGTAATTAAAAAATATGTATTGTTGTTAAATAGGGATTTGTATAAAAGTTAAGGTCGTGTTCCTTATTTGTCGAAATAGGTAGATTAGGTACCTACTATAAAAATACAAAATGTGTTTTTTAAATGTGAAAGTTTATTTAGGTACCACTATTATGAACTAGCTACATGGCTATGGCTACTGTTTCTTCTTCCATGTCGAGTCGTACAATTCTGCACACCGACCGATGTTTCCTTCCTCCGCGCGGCACCCGATGACGTTGGATTAGTTTTCTGTCTACGGATAACAAAAACAACTTTGTCTAGCTAGCGTGAAGAAAGTGAGATAACGAGTAAGCAAAATGGTATAAGTGGGACAGAGATAGATATATAATCGTCATTCTATTTTCAATAATGCGATGTATTTTGCTTTTTACTAGAAGTGAGTCATCTTTTCTCTTGGTAAACAGTTTGGTGCGTTGCGTGCATCACGCGTGCATGTTGTAAGTATGTTATGACGCTATGGAGATCTTGTTGCGCAGTTGCATTTGTTTACTAATTAGATGTTGGTTAAAAGTTTATGAAGTTGGAATGGAATAATCTGCAATGGTAAGTAAATATTTAAGTTACCAATGGTTAGAAAGGAAGGCATTTGGTTTTCTTTAGCAGTAAGTAAATATTATTTTATTGTTCGAGACCCACAGCTAAAAGTGCAGTCCAAAGTCATTGAGTCATTTTTGTTTTCGGCTAAGCAGTTGATTTAAAAATGCAATATCCCAATAAGACTGGAAATCCTTTCCGCAAAATATGCTTGGTAGATATATAAAGTACCCAGCCAGATCATGAGACATATTTTTTGCTTTGACTACTGGACCACCGAGGCATCTACGGTGTCAAATCCGTTTGTTTGTTACCTCTTCATGCTTAATCTACTGAAATAGTCTTCCTGAAATTTCGCATACACATAGTTAGAAGTACTGGAGAAGGACATAAGGTACCTTTCATCCCGGGAAAAAGCACTGTTCTCAGTGTCCACAGTAGTAAATAGTTTGATATGTGATTTGATGCCATAATATTTACTATTAAAATTACCTATGTATAAGAGAATAAAAATAATAATTTCCAAAACAAAAACCTCTTTTTTTATTTTATATGGCCACTATGTGCGTGCATGTCCTGTGCATTTTATATCCATACTAGCTTTTGCCCGCGGCTTCGCCCGTGTGAATTTCCCACGGGAACAGTGCTTTTTCCCAGGTATCTTATGTTCTTCTCAGTACTTATAACAATGTGTATGCGAAATATCAGGAAGAATGGTTCAGTAGATAAAGCATGAAGAGGTAACAAACAAACAAGTAAATAAACAAAAAAACTCACTTTCGCATTAATAATATTAGTTAGGATAGGATAGTTAGGATTTTTAATTATTTCATCAAACTTTGTCGGGAATTCCCAGTTGGGAATTGCCGACAGACGTTTGATAGCGACTGTACGGCCAACAGCTTAGGTATAATACGTTCAATAGAGAAGGTCATCGATATGTATGAAACCGTCGCTTTTTTGTAGTCATTCTAATTTGGCCGGATAATCTGCCGTTGTTCATATGTTTTTGGATTTGTGTTTATTTACTTATATCCTTAACATTTTGAACTGAAAATTTCCACGATAATATATGACTAAACACACTAATCTTTGGTTCACACGCACCCTTATTGGGTTGAGCCGGTTTCTTGTATGTTGACGTCAAAGTTAAGTCACCTAATTTTGTCTTTTAGTAATATTATTCAATAATGAATACATGTGCACTTCAGAAACTTTTTGTGGTTATTATAGGTGTATAGAAGAATCGAATACAGTTTTCAGCGAGCTTACACGTCTTTTCATTTAGGCGCTATGATTTTTTTTCGTGATTTCAAAGACAACGCGATTACTTAAAAATTATAAATATTTTCTTAAATCTAATTATGGCACATATGGGCACAAATGAATAGCTACTCATGTATATTTATCTTACAGGCGCACATACGATGGATCTAGGAGATCCACGATTTTGCAAAACGTTACTCCAGCAGGAAATGCAATATCCCGAAAACCTGAAGACGCACAAATGATCTTTTCGGCCCAGGTCAATGCACAGCTCTAAGCTCTCTGCCCCCCCAGAATATTTCTCTCTCCGATCATCCGTTTAGAACTTTCCTGCTAGAACGACGTTACCCTAGCAGAATCCTAGATTTCCGTTTTTTTCCTAAACTACAAGACGCACAAAAGTTTTATTCGCGGCACATGTACACTAGACTACGCACAACGTTTTGGTTCCATTCACTTAACTCCAGGACACACTTTCCTGCCAGGGTAACGCACACTGATAAATGGGTCAATAAGTACCTTTAATAAACAAACATCCACCGATACTGTGTAAACTTTTAAAATGTCCAGCAGGACATCTTTAACGTTTACACAGTTTTGTACCCGATTTCTGGGTCTAATAGGTTAGTATCCCGTGTCATAGCATGAGACCATTCTCATACCACAGATATTCTCACATAATTTCGCACGTATAGTAATTACCACCAAAACCTGCACGTGTAAGCAAAATATCATAATGTTTATTTAATTTGTTTGAAGGTTTATTTTGTGTGCGAGTTACGTCTCCGAGTTAAGTATTATGTTAATTTCATGAATAAATCAGTATAATGATCTTTTTTTACTTAACTGTTCTGTTACCATTATATTCGAATGAACCCTTTATCTGCTATAACATACCTATATTGATGATGGCTGTACAATAGAATAGGTTTAGTTAGTATGACTCCTTGTCAGCCAACCATTGATACACGACACTTAGTTCAAAGATAGAGCCCATCTAACATGTAATAATTGCGCAAGGCAAGTATTTAATAATATGGGAAGATGTTTGGATGGACGTAGTTGCCTAAAGTAAAATCTTCTATGCGTAATATCCTTCAGGCAAGAGCAGCTTATAAAATAATATTTGGTACACGAGTAGAGTGAAACCTAATATAAATAATCAAGTAATGCTTGCTCCTTGACAGCTGGTTCGGGGTTGTGTCTGGCCTGGAGGTGCGGCGGCGACAATAGCCGGGAGTTATGGCGCGAGTTCCCGCAGCGTGCCCGAGCTGACGGAAACAATAGGAGGATTTGTGGCCAGTTCACGGCTGAAGCAGGGCAGTGTAGTATTTTAAAAAATCAGCAGAGAGCGTTCTTGCTTTCTTTAATAAAGTGAATGTCAATAGATCAGTAAGTAAACTTCCCGCGCAGCGCAGTAGGTTGAGGTTATTTTTTTAATAGACAATTCCAACTTGTTACTATTTCAAATTGTGTTCACCTCCTCCAAGCCAACGGTTTCTGGGCTATAATATCCTATATATTACGAGTATAACTGTCTATCTTGTAAAGGTCCAAAATTATTTGCTTTTGGATGTATCATCGTATTTGCGTGAATAGAGTCATATAACTTGAATCCGCTATTCATATTCCAGGCAGAAACTATTATTAGTATTACTCAAGTGCACACACATAATGCTCGGTAATTACATTCCCGATTGTCTCCGGAATTCGCCGGATATTAAACTCGTCAGACGAGAGTAATCAGGTCGGGACACAGCTCTCAGAGCAATTATAGTTGATACTAACTTAACGTGGATTGTTGTTGATTAAAAGCTTTGGCGAGCGGCCACATCTTAGCTGAAAGATATCGACTGATTTCTTTAATAAATCCTTCAATCACATCTGAAATAACCAGCATACTTCATTATTCTTATATGATCGGGGATAAAATCTCTAGTATTCGGAGAACTATGAAACTTCGGAAGCTATGAAATGAGAAAATTCGACACGACACGTCCTTGTACGTTGTATAATAACCAGAGTATTTCATTGTTCTTAGTTTTGTGCTTGTCTGATCAATTTACCTGTGACTTTAAATAAAACTAATAAAGCAATAAATAAATAGCACAGGAACAAACTCTCACTCGGACCGTCGCATGTTGGCTGCTGGTCGGGCCCGCGGCGTGTTATCTCATCGCATTCATTTAGCTCGGCCCTCGCTCGCGGCCCGGGGCCTGGGTAGCGTTGAAAATTCCGAAAGAAACGAATTGTTCTTTTCGGCAAAAAAAACGAAACTTCGTTTTTTTCTGATTTATTCGTATTTTGCATTGAAATATTCCGGAAAAAAACCATCGGAATATTTCAGAAGATATCTGAAAAAAACGGGGTATTTTTCAGAAATTTGAAAATAACGATTGTATTATTCAAGGTTTTATTACTATCCATCGTTTTATACAATTAAATCTTGCTAATTATTTAGTTGTTTAATGTAATGACTAATCAGATACCTCACTGTCGCTGTTTGAAGAATCAGTGTTGCTAAGCACAAATTCAGATGTTAATCTTTCAGTAGATTGCGTTAAACGTAAATTTGATCGAACGTATACAAGTTTGTCAAGCCTTTCTGGAAGAAGTCGATTCCTGTCTCTTGTATGTGTTCGACCAAATATAGACCAGTTTCTTTCAGATGCTGCTGATGATGGTGGAACACTCAACAATCTTGTAGCAACACTCATGAGTAGTTTAGACTGACAAAATCCTTTCCACCAATCTCGGGGATGTAAATTGTTTACCGGTTGCCAAATTATGTCGTTCGACCAAAAATCACTTCTAGCTTGATATTCCGCAAAATTTGCCATTATTTCAGGAGTGCTTTTTGCAAAATGTCTGCAAGCTTAGCTATATATTGAGTCACTTGTATGAACTCGTTGTCACTTAAGGATTCGTAATATGGATACACAGAGTTATGATATCTGGGGTCAAGCAAATACGCGGCCAAATGAACAGGTTGAATACAAAATAACCTGCGTTCTTCAATGTAGGTTAAAATTAGATCTTTATTGTTAGCGATTCCAGTACAGTCATCCGGAAAATCTATATCAGCAATTTGTTTTTTAATCTTAAGAAATGCTGCCGGTACTTCCGAAATCAATCCTTTGTCCGATTCCAAGTTGTGTATTGCTTCTGATATAGGAGATAATAACTTTTCCATAACTTTTAATTTTGACCACAATGAATCGGACAATATCATTTGTTTTATATTTGGATCAATCTGAATATCTTGATCAATTACCAAAGCTGATAATGCATCGCGGTTTGCTAATAAAGACCTAAATGTCAGAATAGACCCCGCCCATCTTGTCTTACTGGGCAGTTTCAGGGTCAAGTATTGACTTCCATACTTTTCTTTTTGTTTTTCTTCGAATGTGGCTAAGCAAACATGTCTTTTAGTAATGTATTTTACAATTTTCTTACATTCCTCATAGAAACTCCTCAAGTCTTCGATTTTCATTATATCATTAAATAATAAGTTCATCCCATGAGCAGCGCAACCAATACAATCGATATGAGGATACAAAGTCTGAATTTTTCTCCACGCTGCACGCATGTTACTTGCATTGTCTGTAATAATAGCAACAAATTTTTTCTGGGCCGATTTCTGTTAGCACTATCACAATTTGATCGCTGATGTAATCTGCAGTTTCTCGTTGTTTACCTGGGTATATGCTTTTCCAAAAAATTGGTTCCGGTGTTGTGATAATGAAATTAACCACTCCTCTTCCACAAATGTTCGTCCACCCATCCATAACCAAACCTAAGGCCGTTGCTGACTTTATCTTTTTGTCCATATTAACTTTCAGTCTATGATACTCTGCTTCAAGCAATGCATTACTCATTGCATATTTGGTGGGTGGTTTATAATTACTTTTTAATAAATCTATAGCATTTTTCCAGTAAGTATTCTCAAATAGATTAAGTGGAAGCCCAGAAGAATATGCAGCGCGAGCTAACGCAGCATCGATATCATCACTATCAACAATTGGTTCGGCATCGGCAACCATAAAACTGTTAGATACATTTATTTCCGATGTATCAGATTGAGATACTTGGACATCTAATTCTGGGCAAGTCAATATATTTTTTTCTACAGTGGAAGTCGATGGCGAATTATGCACTTCTTTACAGACAGGAGTTGAACAGGCAGGTGAACTCTTTTTTGTGCTAGGCTTCTTCCCTTTATCACCAAATGAAGTCTTTATATCGTATGGACATTGTGCACATGACAATAAATGGTTCACCATACGTGTGGCATTTCCAAATGCATACTCCTTTAAACAAAATAGACATTTTGCGTATTTTTTACCATCTTTAGTTATAGTTTGACAATGATCCCATATGTTACTTTTCTTCCGAGGCATTGTATTAACGGAACACAATATTGTAGAACACAAGTGCACTATTTTCAATGTACGTATACTATCTGTAATAAAAAACTGCACCCGAACTTCGTAATGCTAACAAGGCTAACACAAAGTGAAGTAGTAGTGCGTGCGTGATAGGAACTAAATATGAAGCAGAACGGAGTGAGCGTATGATAACAAAAACAAATCATTCTACCCTCCAAAACATGATAAAAATATTCTATGATAAAAACATTAATATGTTTCCGTTTTTTTCAAAGTTGCCCGTTTTTTTCCGTTTTATTGATAAAAAACTTGAAAAATTCGATACATATTTTTCTTGAAATTTCCTAATAAAACTTGGAAAAAAACAAAGGAATTTGAAAAAAACGCGGAATTTTCCCGCTTTTTTCAACGCTAGGCCTGGGGCTCTGTTTGTTCTGCCAGCGCGCCGCCGCAGGACTGCAGCGAGATGAGAAAACTTATGACACAACACAACTAATGTTGTTATGACATTCGGCACGAAGCGGTATCATTCTAGTGGTTAAATTAAACTTGTTGACGATTGCCTCGGCTACAACTGCCTCCCTTCATATGCCTTGTTTATGTATGTACTGAAATATTCTGGGTTTGAAATTTATCGAGCAAAGCCAGGTCTCTTCAACGAGTAGCCAGATGACCTAAAAAAGTCACAGGAATCTAACTTCGTATATCAGAATTAATAAGCAAAATGTGTATGTTATTCACTAAATAATAATGTCTTTACATTATTATTTAGTGAATAACATACACATTTTGCTTATTAATTCGTGAAACAAAAATTCGATTTTCCACTTCTGGTGCACAAGTTGGAATAGAAATGGTAAAGTTAGCGTAAATTCATTACTCCGTAATGGCCGAGCGCGGGAGCGCCGCGAAGTTTAGCGCTATAACTCAGGTGTATTATTCGAGGTTGGGCATTGTTTACCGCCGTGGATACGTTCGTAAAACATTACCGGTTCACTGGATAAAGCAGATTGTAGTAGTTCGCTAATCAAAAAATCCAGGTGAAGGCATATAAAAAGTTGAATGAGATCATCCAAAGATGATTCATCCTGAACGTTGGTGCAAATCCGATATTACCAACCGTGCTTTCTATATCTCAAAAAAGTGTTGCAATTCTATACTTATGGCTGCCAATAAATAAGTCTAGAAGAATGTTGAAAACATACTATGAGCAGTATTTTATGATCAGTTGCGTAAAAATGGTGGATCCATGTTAAAGGGGTATTAGACCTGCCTGAATTTAGGATCCGATATTTAGTGTCCGATATCGGCCACTGAATTCAGTCACCGATGCTCCTGATCACACATTCAGTGATTCAAAAAGCTCTGAATCAGTTGCCAAGGACGAGCGCTACGAGACAGACGTGTCGCGCCGCGCATTTAAAACAAAATGGCTCCAACTTAATCGAAATATTTTTTTAAGTTTTTAATGTTCCATTTTGATGAAAAAAAATATATACCTACACCTAATAATACATTGAATCCTTCATCATAATCCTAAAATTAAAAATACAAAAGTGAGTTTGTTTATTTGTTTGTTACCTCTTCACGATTTATCTACTGAACCAATCTTCCTGAATGAAATTTCGCATAGGTACACATAGTTAGAGGTACCGAGAAGGACATAGGGTACCTTTCATCCCGGAAAGAGCACTGTTCCCGTGGGAAATTCACGCAGGCGAAGCCGCGGGAAAAAGCTAGTTTCTAATATTTATGTTCATATAATTTTGGTCACGCTTGATGTCCTTGTATAAAACTAAAATATCATTAAGAATCTCTCTTTCTGCCATTTTGCGTACGCACACACACGCTGCTAACCAACAAAACGTGCGTGCGCGACGGCAGACGAACAGTGACTGAGCGTCCTGAATGCGATTAGATCCTTCCGATTTAGGATCCGATACGTCGGAAGGCGTTCTTTTCCTGAGAACGGATGCTAAATCGGATGCTAGCTTCCTAAATGCGATTAGACTTCTCTGAATTCAGAAGCCACTGAATATCGGATCCTAATTTAGGAAGGTCTAATATGCCTTTTATGATTCAACCACTTTTTCCACATGAGGGAGAAATGTACCGCTTGCTTGCCCATAGATTTTATCTTGAATTTATTCAGCATATCCATCACATTTTTCACCCAAAAAGGACATGTAATTATTGTAATGAGTTATTTGTTTCCAGCAAAAGGCCGTCCCTCAGCGGCGGCGGGCGTCCTAACCAAATAGATAAATTGCTGCGACTCGCAAACAAGCTGGAACGTATGAGTTTTTCTTATCTGCTTCTGCGGCGCATTACCTACATGAGACATTTGTAGCAAATGACTGGCTTTTTTTAACCGAGGATGGGGTGAACGTAATCACTTGTATCACATATCCTAACTAATATTATAAATGCTAAAGGGAGTTTGTTTGTTTATTTGTTTGTGTGTTACTTTTTGACGCTTTATCTATTTAACCATTCTTCCTGAAATTTTGCATACACTAAGTTAGAAGTACCGAGAAGGACCTCCGATTGGTAGGAGGAGCGTGTTCGGTGTAAATAAATCACACACAATCTGAATATTTTTTTTTTAAACTTAATCAAGGCGTGTGTCCTTGTCGATCGTCGCCTGGAGACGAATTCACTCGAACGAGTGTTAGTGTAGCCTAGCGGTTCTGACATATAAATACTGGTGAATTGAATACTTCCTCCATTTTTCAGTTCGTCTAATGCAGGTTAATAAATATTTTAAAACCTATATCCTCGCTGTTGAAACAAATGTATAATTGTAAAATGGGAGAGTATTCTGACGATTATATATAATAGAAGGTGAATCTGTCGGGTTTTGACCCCAAAAGGCTTTTGGTTTGTTAAAACGCAGAGAATTGAAAGTATTTGGTATTCTGTATATAAGTACATAAGTCAAACTGTAAAACGAAGATTGTACTCGACTACGATACAGTAGTGGCACAATAGACAGATAAAGCAGTAGAGCAACTCCATACAAATGGCCCGATTTGACGCACGCACACAGACAAGCGCGTTTACACGGCCGCTAAGTGGTCATCGGTACCTAAGACGCAGGAGCGTCACGACACGATATGCGCCGCTCACGCTCAATCTGTACTAGAGATGGGCGTTTAAACGAAAAGCATTTAACATATACTAATTTTTATTTTTAACACAAAAATAAGTTATTTATAATAAGCAACTATCGTTTATTGCTTTCGTTTAAAATTTTAACACTCGGGCAATTTAATTCGATGGCCTGAGATTCCGAGACCTATCCACCAATCAGAAAAGAGTATGTCGACATTTCGACCAATCACAACACAATCACGCGAGTCCTCCGCTTGCACGCGCAAACCGCTGACCGGCTGATAAACCTACCATATCAAATATTCTTCGACGTTATTTAATCGTGTTGTTACCTTATTTGCTTTTTTCTTATTTGCTTTTTTAAATTAAACGTACCTATCGTATCAGTGATGATTTTTCTGCGTGAGAGAAAGTATCGCTCCGCGTATCCGCGTTTGTTTTTTGTGATTTTCGCGTGTTATCGTGATTTCATGTAAATATTTGAAGTATTAAATCTTTTAATTAATTTGCATAAGTTAAAATAATCACAACACATCATTCATAATTATGACAATATTATTATTCAGACAGTCCTAAGCCTGCAAAGTATGAAGGAAAGTTCATAGAAATCGTTCAAAAATTCAAAATATCGTAAAAATCAACTAAAAACTATCAGTAGATTAAATTCTGCTACAAATATGTTAGTAACTTTTTTCAACGGAAATTGTACCTATTATGTTTAAAACTATTACAAGCACACAAGATTTTTTAATTTAACAACTTTTTTCAACGAAAAAAATAATAAGCTATTAAGCAGATAAGCAGTTAAGGAAACCTAATTTTTAAAAATAATTTAACGAATAATCTGTTTTTTTTTTAAGCCGTTTAGCCCACCTCTAGTCTGTACCTCAAGTCTGGTCGCGGACGCGGATCGAGACGCCTCTCGCGCTGTGTTTGCTCGTTGTGTACCTACGTTTCATTCGTGACGTAGTTAAATAGCTCTCTGTATTATTACATATTACTTACAGTTAATTATTATAATAGACGCGTCACGATCACGCATGTATTGCTGTGTGTACGGATGCCTTAATTCAACTGTTATTACACCAACTATGTAATTTTTTAAATTTTCTGGTGATGCTGAAAGGTAAAATAATACCACAATTACTTTTTAGAAGTTTGTTACTTTTTTATGAGTAGTTTGCCTAATAAGCATATAAAATGGAAAACACTATACAGTTTGGACTTTTTACCGCCTTCCTTATGTCAGGGGCATAAGCGTTGTTATGGAACTGCAAGTGTTTAGTGGGATGTGCTGTTTGCCATACATAAAATAAGTAGGTACCTGTGGTAGGTACCTACCACATGTAACTTATATAAAGGCAGGTTCTATCAAACGGCAATTGTAAAAAAATATCTATAGCTGATCGAGTGAGTACTTAGGTAGGTACATTCAAATACAATTATTATATTTATTGACACACAAAAGGTACATACATTTTAAGGATAACATGACGTAGATATGGAAAGATTAAAACTAAGGATTAACATTGGCCCCACACTAGGCAAAAATGCCTGTCCTGTGGCAGCCCGAAAAACTTAAGCAATATATGGTAAGCGAAAAAGTTGATCCTAACCGGCTATATTAAAAGATATTAATTTTGTTTGATTAAGTTTAACAGATAAAGATTAGAAAGTGCCAAATATATACAGAACAACATCAAAAGGTATAAAATATTATAAACGGTAGCAGACAATGTTTAAATCGGCACTTTAAGAAGATCCTCAGCAAAATCATATGTCCAAGGCAGCAGAAGCAACCTAATTACATTTTTGAAAGCTCCAGGTGACAAATCCCTGATGTCTCGCATTCCAGATATTTTGTTGTAAAGGAAAGGGGCAGCAAACAGTCTAAAACGTTGTGAGAATACGGTATTTACTCGGGGTGTGGGTACTTTGAATATTCGTCTAAGCCGCATCCTAGGGTACTCAGGGGATTTTAAAACTTGTATATGCATGTCTGTCACTAATTTTGCAATGTATAGCTTGCGAACACTGAGAACGTTGGCTTCCTCGTATAGTGAAGTTGTTGCGTACCGGCGAGGTCTGCGTAACATTACTTTGAGTAACCCTCGCTGAGTCCTTTCCAATTTAACTAGATGGCACGCGGCAGAGCCGCCCCATACAGAAATGCAGTAGTTGAGAATGGATTGGCAAAGGGTGAGGTACACAGTCGTGAGCAAATTTTTGTTTGCAGAATCTCTGAGGATCCTCATTATATGAATTAGTTTACGCAGCCTTTTACACGTAGCATCAATGTGGGCCGCAAACGTCAGCTTCTCGTCCAGTATAACTCCAAGATAACGCACATAAGAAGATCTTACAACACTTTCACAGGAGCAGAAGGAATCTGTGGAGCCATTTGCATGCAAACCAGCGCAGCTATGTATTTTTACAGGAGGGATAATTTTTGGGGCTGAAGCCATTGTTTTATAAAAACATAGAAGGTGAGATTTCATTGCGTTGACAGTAAGAAGATTATCGTTTAACCATTTGGCCACAATTGACATGCCTTCATTAGCCCTATCGAAGCAATTTTGCCAGCTGTCTCCTGTAAAAACAAGAGCCGTGTCGTCCGCGTAGCATACGATTGAGGTAAGGGGTATATTGAGTGAGGCCAAACTATTTATATAAGCTAAGAATAAGGTGGGCCCCAGGATGCTACCTTGTGGGACTCCAAAAGTGGAAGATTTCATGCCACTCATGAACGAATCCACCTTGACACACTGTTTTCTGTTGCTTAGGTAGCTGGAAAGCCAATTTAGGGCTAAACCTCTCACGCCCATGAGCTCAAGCCTACGTAGTAGAATGGGGATTGAAACATTGTCGAAGGCTTTGGAGAAATCCAAGAAGACTCCCACACAAGGCTGACCGTTGTCCAAATGAGAGACTATAACATCCGTGAGTTTAGACACCGCATGTTCAGTCGACTTGTATCTCCTGAATCCAAACTGGTTATCACTAAGTAGATTATGTGATTCGAAAAAATTAAGAAGACGACAGTTAACCAAACCTTCGAGGAGTTTAGAGAAGGCCACCAAGAGTGAAATCGGCCTGTAATTTGTAGGGTCATCTTTGGGGCCGCTTTTATAGATAGGGAATACTACCGCAACTTTCCAGCTTTCAGGAAACAAGCCTGTGAGAAAACTTAAATTAAAAATATGAGCTAAGGGGACAGAGATATATTTTCCGATCATTTTTATAACGTTGTTTGTAACGAGCCTACGTCTTTTTAAAAGGCCGGCAACACTCCTGCGATACCCCTGGTGTTGTGGTTGTCCATGGGCAGCGGTGATTACTTACCATCAGGTGACCCGCTTGCTCGTTTGCCGCCCTATGTTATTAAAAAAAAAAAAAAAAAAACACCATCGATACCAGGAGAGCTGTCAGTTTTTAAAAGGTTGATACGTGACTCAACTTCAAAGGGATCAGTGGGAGCAAGGAAAAAAGAATCAGGGGGACCGGACTCCAGTTTAATCCTTGCCGCCAATGACTCTTCGGTTTCGTACGTTCTATCTAGTATATTCTTAGCCAAGTTTCTACCAACCGAGGAAAAGTAGTCATTACAATAATCAAGCGAGGCGATTGGAGTCCCCCTGGTTTGAGTGAGTTCATGTGAGGGAACTTTTTTACGCTGGGTGTGAGTAATTTGACGGATGCTTTCCCAAAGTTTTTTGGGGTTGGAATTATTTTTAGTAAGAAGATTAGCGTCATGGTCGCTTTTGATTTTCCGTATTAAGTTCTGGTAGAAATTGCGATACCGAATGTATATATGCCTTTTTACTGGATCATTTGGATTTTTACGGACGTCTAAATGGAGTTTATCTTTATGTTTGGAGCATCTAATTAGACCGGGTGTCATCCAGGGCTGTAAAGTGAATTTAGAGTGGGTAACCCTAATAAGTTTGGAATTGTTCGAAATGATGTTACTTATTACAGAGTCAAATGACTTTGCTGCGTCAGTGGGGCAAGTACTGTTCAAGATGTCGTCCCAGACAGTATTTTTTACATCATCAAGCAATCCTTCGTAATTTATCCTGGCGCGATATCTGCTTTGAGGTTTTTGTTTTGGGGAATCGAATGAGAAACCGACAAGTGTAAAAAAGTGATCTGTGAGGGTTGAATGGCATACCAAAGAGGTAGCTGTTGCTCGTTGTGGAATGAAAATATGGTCAAGACAAGCGTCGTCTCTTGTGACTTTGGTAATAGCCGCAACATAGCCCAGTTGAGACATAAGGCCTAAGTAGTCATGATTTTGTTTGTCTCCAATAATTTCTATATTTATATCTCCAGCAATTATTAGGCGGTCTGATTGAGCTATTGCAGAAATTTGAGATTCGAGGGAGGTTATGAAGTTGGTTTGGTCTTTAAAAGAAGGAGACCTATAGATGCCCAGAACAGAGACAAATCCCGGGATTTCGGCTAGAACGCAGTTTGCGTCAGCTAGGGGAAGTTCCGAAAAAGTTGGAGACCAGCTGTTCCTGACATAAAGCACCACACCACCCGACTTATTAATATACTTGTCTGAATTAGAGGAGATGTAGCCTGGTATACATGGAATGACGGAGGCATCAGAGATCCAGCATTCCGTTAAGACTATGGCGTCAAATGTGATATCAAGTCTTGCCAATATAATCATAAAAGCAGAAAAATTATGATTGATACTTCTTATGTTAAAGTTGAGAACTTTAAACTTATATTTATCTATTAATTTCTCGCAATCTTCAGCAATGTCAACGGCATGGCAGGTTATATTAAAGGAATTATCTATTCTATCGAGTAAAAAAACATCAACCACTGAAACGATTTAGACAAAATGTTGTATGGAGATAATTTAAGTACAGAGAATGGACATATGCTATAGTTTGCCCGCAACTTCGCTCACGTAAAATATATAATGCCAACGAAATGCGCCTACACACATACTATACAAACTACACGCCTGCTTTACGTTTTGTAGACGCCAACCCTAGCGCTCCGCCTAGCCGTAGGTATAAACTTCAAGGACACGACTCAGTTGCTCTACTGCTTTGTAGTGGAGTGCACGATATATAATCTACACAGTAGATCTATTTTTATCTGTTCTCGTAACAACTTTCGCACGACTCTCCAACTTCAGATGGTATTGCGCTCGGATATGAAGCGGGGCCTTGGAGACAGTCCGGGTTACAAGTTGTGATAGCAGTTGTTGTGTTAGGTTGCGGGATAACTTTGTTATGTTTCAGAAGTCCTGGCGAACAAACTAAAAACCTTAATCTGGAAAGTGAAGTTCACCGTCGTATTTGATTCTAATAACAATCTGACTAATAAATTTTAAATTACCTCTAAGTCAGCGTAAACTATTCATTCAGATTAACATAAATAAAAGTAAACGTAAATGATAATATGTTATTCGTTAGCTTTTACCAACCGTCGTCGCTTATAATTTCGTCAAATGTAGTAAATTTTTGTATGTAAGTTTATGCTAAGTGTGAGTTTTACGAAATAGAAATATGTAGAAATATTTATTTGCAATTATTAAATATTTGTTATTTATTTATCATCATTTGCATTTGCAATTCATTATTACATTAAGCGTATCAATTCTGCAACAATGCCCAGAGCTCGGTATAATTTAGAGGATGAAGGTATGCGTGGAAGAACTGGAAAGAAAAGACGAAGGACAGAGATGAGTGGAGAGAATTAGGGGAGGCTTTTGCCCAGCAGTGGGACATAAATAGCTAAATAAAAAAAGGTATGCGTGATAATGCGTGGCACCCGAAGCTACCCGCGCAGCTTCCCTCTTTATCGAAAACGGGAAAACGTCGGCTAATTGCAAAAAGCTCATCTTCTCCGTAAAATATTTACCCAACCAACTTAAAAGCATTACTGGCAAAATTCTGACAACTTGTTTTTATGTTTCAGCCTAATATTTGAGTAGTCGTATCAGTCAAGTGTCTAAAGTGAGAACAAGTCAATTTGACCCAATTTCCGACTTTGTTTGAGCTAAGACAATGGCAAGCAGTACTGTGTTCATACAAATCTGAGAACGGTGCCTTTAATAAAGTTCAAGTAAGATTCAATAAAACGAAAATTCTTAAAACGTCATTCAAGCCAGTGCATTATTCACTTGTTCAAGCCTCGCTCATAATAATGAAACATCTGAAGTGAGCCTTTGACCGCGAGTGACGAAATTAAAATCGGACTCGCCGCACTTAAATCCGTTTAGAGCTCTTAATGCTATGTACCTCCCCCTGCACCCCTCACAACCCCGCACTACCCCCTACTACTCCATAACATCGTGTTTACTATTTTCCTCTCGGCCGCGAATTACTTTCATTTCCTGTGTCGTCGTCGTCGCGAACCGCCACTGTGGAGTCCTGCTCTGAATGCTCAACTAAATCTTCAGTTTAAAATGAAATACATCCAAGGACACATCTATTACTCTTTTCATATTTAGCGTTGTAATAGTCTTGCGTGCATAAACTTTAAAGCATAGGTCTTCTTCTTCTTGGCGAGTCGATATGGCATCTATATTTTCACAGTCCAAAGGTGGCAATGATCGCCCTATCATTCATTGGCCTCGCAAAGGTCCTCCATCGTACACGAGTCGGGGCAAGCATAGGTATGTATACAATTAGAGTGATGACAGGTACAATAGATAATACTAGCTGTCGCCCGCGGCTTCGCCCGCGTGAGTTTCGCTAAGATGAAAAATCTCTCTTGGAGCTTTTCATAAGATGTTCCAGATCTTTAATTTTTATACGTCAGCAGAAAATGCTCATCAGGTTGAACGACTTTTAATAAGGCGCCATTTCCATATTTGTTATAGTGTAGCTGGTCTCTTAAAGACCGGTCGTTATGGAAATCCTTGGGGGAGGCCTTTGTCCAGCAGTGGACGTATTTCGGCTGAGAGAGAGAGAGCTGGTCTCTTGCAGTTCTTCATCAGATGTTCCAGATCTTCAATTTTTATGCGTCATCAGAAAATGCTCATCAGGTTGAACGACTTTTGTTAAGGCACCTGTTCGGTGTAACCGAACACCTTTGTGACGTCGGCCGCTCAGTCGTCGCTATTACCTAATTAGTGCACATTTTGCTACGCCACTGGACGGGTGCATTCAATTAACATATTTTGTGAATTACGTGTAAATAAAGTGAAGTGCTGTTACATCTGTCTTTCTCGTCAACACAACATCCACAAACACCTCACTCCCCGAACATTGGTCCTTCGAAGCCTTTTGGGATATCCTTGGTAAGTTTTTTGTGTGTTAGCAATCGGTTCGTTGGCCTCCCACAAGCGGGTCTCACCAACGGATTGAGACGGTGCTTTAATCACACTTGATCTTACCAAACCATCTCAAAAGAACCAGCATAACATAACATAGGGTGGTGAGAAGTTCAACATTTTCAACATTAACATAACTACCTACTTGTGATTTATTAACATTTTAACAACAGAATGAGCGACATGGAGAGTCTTTTGTTATCTCAAGCAGAGATTACATCAGCTATCGAGAAACTTTTAACAACATTTAAGAGAGACAGTTACGAACGTAGATATGCTAACGCAAGGAGGAAACTTGAAGAGTTACAAACGCTTTTTATCGATTTTCAACATAACCACACTCGTTTGTGTCAATATGAAGATCAGACTCACGAGTATTTTACGGGGAAACACTTTGAGTCAATGAAACAATACTATAACAATGCAGTGGCGTTTATACAGAAACATTTGAAGTCCGAAGAAGTGGAACAGGAGAAAGACAAACCCAAAACAAAAACAGTTGTCCCAGAAACACCTGGAACAAGCAAACAACCAACATCGGCCGCGACGACGGTCGCAAAACAACAAACAGAAGAGATTCGGACGTCACTTTCTAACAGTTTGGATGATAAGTTAAGGAGACAAGCTGCCAATTACGAGGCCTTTCAACGAACAATTTCAAACATTAACATAGAAACATTAACAGAGAAATGGGAGTACGACGATGCACTAAAAATTCTGGAATCTCGCTGGACAACAATCGACACCCTTCACTGGGAAATAGAGAGTGAATTACATACAAAAAACAAAGGAGAATTGGAGTCATTATTTAACATGTACGAAGAACAATACTACAACCTAAAGAAGAACATTAACAAGCGAATGTGGTCGGAACAACACAGGAATAAAACAACCCCTCAACTTGACGTCCCATTATTTCACGGAAATTACAACCAGTGGGTTTCATTCAAAGACTTGTTTTGTGAAGCCATTCATAACAACCCATCGCTGTCCAAGGCCCACAAGATGCAGTTTCTGAAGTCAAAGTAAACAATGTATTTCTTATAGTTTAGCTGTTCTGTTAAGGTTCTTCATCAGGTGTTCCAGTTTTCAAAATAAATTATAGCCTAAATGTTGCCCAGGCTTAATAGCTATACAACAAAAAAAGTTTCATTAAAATCGGTTCAGTACTTTCGGAGATTAGCGTGATCATACATACAGACAGACAGACAAGAAATTCCAAAAAAATTTTTTTCGTTCTATTATTCTTTTTAAGTGTCCCTCTATCCATTTCAGTCAAAAATAATAAATATACAGACAAAATATTCTTTTTTTTTTTTTTCTTTTTTTTTTAAATGAACTTTTTTTTTTATTTCGTCATTTAAACTGTCTGAGAATTTATAACATATGGATTTATAGCGGTTTTATACTAAAATATAACTTAAAAAGAAACTAAAACTTAATTTTAAAAAAAAAAATCCTAATAAATTACAACTATAGGTAGAAAATATCCCGCAGATCATTGCCCCGCGGAAGCGTGCCCAGGAGGCTGGCAGCATTGCCACGCTGGATGGCAATGCTTATTCTTTGAGAAAAGAACTCACCAGCCCTCTGGTCACACGACACCTCGATCAGCTTTTTGCTCAAAAAACTAAAAAGTTTATGAGCAGAGGGACCCCACGGGCCTAATGTTTTCTGTTTTATTATATGTATTAATAGTGTTATGTACAGACATCTCCAGAAGTGGAGTCAGAATTTCTCATACTAATTGATTATAGAAGTGTTTGCACTTAAGACCTTATGATTGTGTGTTATTTGTAAAACGCCTATGTGTCTGTGCAATGTCAACCGACCGAATACGATGTTTCCATAGAAGTAGGTAGGCTGGCGCGGCGAGTCGGCGAGCGCTTCATACTTTTATGGATTTCATAGACATACTATGAATGATACGGAACGTTCATAGTATGTCTATAAAATCCTTGCTCTAACTTTATGGTATCGTTACTTCGTATGGGTGGTCAGTATGGACCAGCTATGAAAATTAATATTTGACGGTGAATGAAAAAAAAGACAGACGCAAATTTATCACTTCAACCGAGTTCTCGTTTTAGTTGAACGCATTTGTTAGTGATAGTTATCTAAGTATTTGTGGAATATTACTTTACCAACACTTGCCAATATAGGCCATTATAAGTAGGTATTATGGAGACTATTCGGATTTACTTTGCATGATAGTGGTTGCAAAATAGTCTCAATTTCTAATGAAAGGAACTGGATTAAGTGTGAGTATTTTTAAACAAATAAATAGTTGTGATTTGAAATATGTGTGTGTAAATGATGTGATCCTTCCTGGCACGACCTCGGGCGATTTTCAAAAAAAAATTGTGGTACATATTCATGAAAAAATGTGTACTTTAATGTACCTTTGAAAAAAAAATGTGTACCCTTCTAGTTTCGACGTTACGGCATATAAACAATGGTCGTGCGCGGTACGATCTTTCTCGCACGACCACGCTAAATTTAAGCATAATTGTTATTAATTTAAGTATAATAAAGAAGTACAAATTATAGAAAATATGTGTACTCAATTTTACAAGTCAATATTTTATGTTTATTTATTTAATAACATCAATATCTAAAGACTCGCTGAGAATGTTACTTGACGACCTCAATGGCCCAGCGGTCATCACGTCGGACTGTCACACCGGAGGTCCCGGGTTCGATCCCTGGTCGGGTTAAGATAGAAAATGATCTTTTTCAGATTTTTTTAGGTTATATTTGTTATAAAATATAGTCTCGTTGAATTAGTATCCAACAAGTCTCGAACTTACTTTGGGGCTACCTCAAACTGTGTGATTTTTGCGTATATGTTTATTTACAAGAAGGAAATAAGAACACAAGCACACACTTTAAATAGATTTATTTAAGAGTTGGTATAAATAAATCAAAATAAATCATAAACTATAATAAAAATACTTAACCGTAACATAACAATTACCTACTTTTCTTTTTAGTTTCAATCTGAATTCAAATATCTTTTTTGTCAAAAATCTGACAATCATTGACACGACGTACATGAAAGTTGGTGTGAGCATTCAAATTAGAATGATCATCAAGAGCCATTTCGCCCTTTGCTGTTTATCTCGCTCGGGCGATCGGCTTGGAAAGTGACCGGGGGGCACGGTAGTGTACCGCCAAGATGGACCAAGCGATGCGCAAGTATATTATTTTACTACAAACGCACTTCTTATTGCAGTATTGATCAATAATGTTAGAATATGTACAATCCTGATCCTAACTTCCTATCCTAAACTAATAGTGTAAATACGAAAGTGAGTTTGCTTATTTTTTTGTTTGTTTTTTGCCTTATCACGCTTTATCTATTGCACCAATTTACCTGAAATATTCCATACACATGGTTAGAAGTACTGAGAAGGGTGTCCTTCTAATATAATATACTACCCTAGTACCTACTTGGGTATTATATTATCTGTGATATAGGGTTTCATCCCGGGAAAAAACACTGTTCCTGTGGGAAATTCACGCGGGCGAAGCTGCGGGCAAAAGCTAGTATTTTATACATTACCAGCTTTTGCCCGCGGCTTAGCCCGCGTGAATTTCCCACGGGAACAGTGTTTTTTCCCGGGATGAAAGGTACCCTGTGTCCTTCCCCTTTCCCAGTACTTCTAACTATGAGTATGCAAGATTTCAAGAAGATTGGTACAGTAGATACAGCGTGAAGAGATAACAAACAAACTCACTTTTGCATTTATAATATTAGGACTAGCCTGTGCCCGCGACTTCGTGCGCGCATAGCTTAGGTTATAAGCATCTTCTCTTCACGTCAAAAACTAATTATATAGCTCTTATGTCTCAAAGTTCAAACTACTAGCATTTTGGAACGACCATTGCTGAGAAGAAATGCCGAAAGAAACTCATGAAATAGTCTTGGTCGCCTAATATGTCAGAGGGGCAGTTATAGAACGCGTACCAGGTCATTTATTATCTTTATACATACACTAGGTTATGTACAGTCAAAAATAAAATAAAAGAAACAAATATAATATAATAAAACATATTATGTTTGTGATCAAGTAACCACAATGAAATGGTTAAGAACAGAAAATAAAAATAAAATTCGAATCAGAATCGGCAGACCAATTTCCCCTGGCAATACCCGTTCACGAGTTGACGCGACGGTCAGCCATCGCAAAGCTCAACCATAATAGAGGAAACCTTACGACCTGGCCCACGACGCCGTCACCAGTTTGAACATTTTAGTAAGCATAACTTACTTTCACATTTTTCAATCACTTTTAAATTGCTGCATACATTATCAAAACAGCATTCACATTTTTACTATCGTCAGATTTGTGTACTTTTTTTTCTAAATCATCGTACATATTCCACTTATATGATTGTTTACAGTGAACTCTAAAATGACCTGGTACGCGTTCTATAACTGCAAATACTGTAAATTTTCTGGTGTGTAAAACAATTTGAAGAGGAACATCTTTGAGCGTTATTGTCATATCTATATCAAAAAAAATTACATCATTCAACTCGTAAACCTTTTTTTTTATGGTATTGCAGCAAATAACTTTTGAATTAATATTGTCTTCAGTGATTAGAACTGACAAAGCTGATTCCTGTAAGGATGCAATTCCATTGTCCGACAGGATAAGTTCATTTAACGCAACATATTGACAATGTCTTTCTTCCACGTGTCTGCACAGTGAACATACATTTTTTATTGTTGAACTAAAGACCTGACCATTCAAAACATTACGAAATACAAATGCGACAGTAGATGTGCAATCGATTACTTGAATACCATTTTGTATCGTTGTATTACAGTGTCTTATTAGTAATTCAGTTCTCAAAACATAGACATCTTTGAAATAATCTTTTAAAGCTATAATTTTAATTAAATCAGCAAAATTACCCGAAAGCTTCTCAATAAAGGTCTTTACAAGGGGAAATTGGATGTACCCGACAATTAGGCCATGTAAAACAGAATCAAAAGCGCAAGTGTTTTTTAAAATAACATTACAAATTCCAGACCGGCAAAGATTTCCATTTGGAAGAAAATCGATAGTATTTTTTTTTTGCTTTCGGTTTAGTCACTTCTAATAAAGATTTTTTATTTGTATCAGTATTATTTTTATTTTTCCAGTTTTCATTCAAAGAAGGATTTAGAGCGAAAACAGAATTATCAGGTACTTCTATCCTTGAATTTATAACTTTTTTTTCATGTAACACCGTAGATTTTGTGGAATCGTTAATTACGTCTTTATTTTCAAAATAATTACAAGAAGCTGATTTTAATTCTCCTGACAAATAATCAGTATGTCTTATTATAAAATCGTCAACCCTTATTAATTTATTTACGTTACCTAAAAGTAAATGTTTAATATTTTTAAAGTAGCTCTCAATATTGCTACTGCTGGCGCTATTACAATCAATGTTAAAATGTTTACACATAAGGTTTGACCACAGTGGTAATTTCATCAAAATTTGTCTGAAACGATCTATAAAACTTGGCAAATAATAAATGTTTTCAAATTCACTTTCATCACCTAAGTCAGCATAAACATTTTCTTTGGAAACGCAACCATTAAACCATGACACAAATTCGTTCTCTACATGGATTTCATCGTCATTGAATATAGACATGTTAGCGTCACTGTGTACATGTGGCTCTTCAACATCTTCATCCACTAATGCCTTACCACCAACTGAAAGCCTTTCTCTCGCTGTCTCACATCTTGTCTTCTTGCCATTAGAATCATGTCTGTCGAATTTTTGTAACGCCACAGTTATTAAACTTTTCACTATCAATTTAGCTTCATCGTAATCATTACAATATTTCAATTTATATAATTGTTTTATATAAAATTTCTTGATCCGTTTATCTATAAATTTAAAGCAAGATAAACCATACAGACATTTAACAAAATGAGAAGTATCTAATCTTATAAAACATTCGGGAACAAGTGTTCTTTTTCTTTCTAATACAAGAAAACAGTGATTTATATACTCATTTGTCGTTTTAAAATTTGTAAAAGCCTTCACAATAGCACCTATAAGTGCTGAAGACTCATCACAGACAATGGTATTAGGCGTCTTTAAATTATTAGATTTCCAACATTCCAGCCATTGCCAAATATTTCGCATAGTCTGATCTTCAGATATCATTTGGATCAAAGGAACAGATGTTGCAGCGAGTTTTAGGATTACCACGTACAAAAATAAGTGTTTTGCTTTGTAAAATTGGTTGGCTTCCTGAGGAGGATTTATCTTCTTGAAAATAGATCTGGTTGCGTCGATGCTTCTCTCTCTCAGCCGAAAGACGTCCACTGCTGGACAAAGGCCTCCCCCAAGGATTTCCACAACGACCGGTCCTGCGCTGCCCGCATCCATGCGCAACCCGCGTCGATGCTTAATGTAATAGTATTATTCGACTTTGAAAATTTTTTATAAAATGAAATTTGTAAATCAGTCCAGTAATGAATATAAAATGGGTGAATAGAAATGGAACGAATATTATTATTATAAGGCGGTGTAATAGCCATAATCCACAAAGCAAATATAAGGTCTTTATGATGCAATTGGGATGATACTACAGATTTTCTTATATTTTGTAGAGATTTTAAACTCGGGATGTACGCAGGCTCTCGATCTTCTTCTCCTGTCAATTCTTTGTTAAGTATTCTGTTTCTAACAACAACGGGATAGTCATGTCTTAACTCTGATGCTAACTCATTTTTCCGGAATGTTGTAAGTTTTAACTTTTGTTCCTTGTGAATAACAGCCTTATTTCCTGTATGGACATAGCATTTAAAATATACTGCATCACTTTTTTCCTCTGTTTCAATTTTAATTGTCGCTTGACATTGTTTGCATGTTCCATAAATTGACACAGATTTTTCATGAACATCGTGCTTTTTAAAAGACCAAATGCATTCACAAGGTGTATTCTTACAAATTAACTCACCCACAACATTGGTCCATTTATTTGGTGTCAAACATCGGCGCAAGTGTGTAGTTACATTGGGCTTTTTAGGATCATTTCGTATCCCTAAATAGTGACGTGGTTTAATAGAATCCCAGACATCAACAGATGTTGTGAATTCATAATGTTTATCTTCATCACTCACTGAGCTGACACTACTCGTATCAGTATCACTACAAGTGGAATTATCACTACTAGTAACTTTATTAAACTCACTGCTTACACTGTTTTTCATGTCATTTATGCAACCTATATTGTCACTAGTTTCATTCAACACTAAAAAAGTATTTGTAGTTTCTTTGAAACTTTTTTGTAAACTTGCAAATCGATTTTAGTATTAAAAATATTATTGGAATAATTTTCATTGAATATGATGGTCATTAGTAAAATAAAACTGGGAGTAAATAAAAATTCATGTGTTCGCATTTGTACAGGTTAGGCACCTTCGGAATTGCGCGTTGCCCGACACGCACTTGACCAATAATTTTACATAATAAGAGTCGGTCCCATACAAAAAGTTTTTTATATACATGGGTAGCTACTTTCTCGATTATATAGTCTAATAATATTTTTGAATATAGCCATAATATTCTTTTGCTTACAAAAGTATAATAAAAAAGAAAAGTAGGTAATTGTTACGGTTAAGTATTTTTATTTTATTTTATGATTTATTTTGATTTATTTATTCTCTTAAATAATCACATATAGGTATACGCAAAAATCACACAGATTGAGTTAGCCCCAAAATAAGTTCGAGTCTTATGTCATGCGATATTAACTCAACGATACTATATTTTATAACATACATATGTATATAGATAAACATCAAGACCCAGGTCAATCTAAAAAAGATCATTTTCCATCTTGACCCGACCGGGGATCGAACCCGGGACCTCCGGTGTGACAGTCCGACGTGATGACCGCTGGGCCATTGAGGTCGTCAATTAACATTCTCAGCGAGTCTTTAGATATTGATGTTATTAAATAAATAAACAAATAAATATAAAATATTGACTTGTAAAATTGAGTAAACATATTTTCTATAATTTGTACTTCTTTATTATACTTAAATTAATAACAATTATGCTTAAATTTAGCGTGGTCGTGCGAGAAAGATCGTACCGCGCACGACCATTGTTTATATGCCGTAACGTCGAAACTAGAAGGGTACACATTTTTTTTTCAAAGGTACATTAAAGTACACATTTTTTCATGAATATGTACCACAATTTTTTTTTGAAAATCGCCCGAGGTCGTGCCAGGAAGGATCACATGTGTAAATGTGTAATATTTTGTGATTAATTCAAACATAAAATGATAACATAATATTAATGTATTGGATTGATATATTTTTCTTCGTGATTTTGCTTTGCATAAGTGATAGTTTTGAAATTAAATATAAACTAAATACCTAATTATATATTATTATATTTTTTTAGTGGACAACACGTTGGGTGTAGCGACTTGCTGCAGGGTAGCCTTGCCGCAAAGTAGAAGACCGGCTATTATCTCTGAGCAGCAGCAACAATAATGTTGGAAGAATATGAAGGCGATGATTTTACCTACCAGGCGTTATGCTGATTTATTTGATGTTTCGATGCCTATCTACTGTTCGTCGTGCATATCAAGCTGGTGGCGTGCATAAAAAAACTGGATAATTTATTTCGCTTCCAGAAATAAATGTCATCCTTGGCCAGCGCGGTCTTCTAACCTCAACTCCATAGAAAATCTATGGGGCCTGATGGTGCATAGAAGATGAGCAAGGAAGAATTAGTTTCTCATTGTATGGATGTTTAGGACAGTTTTTTTGTGATTGAAATATGTGTAGAAAAGACAACAACGGCAACTTTACAAAATAGTGAGTTAATTATTTGTGTTTAAATTTAATCAGTGAGTTCATTCATTAAGTAGGTATATTCCAACTGTCCTCTTTCTATTGTATCAAATCTGGTTTTATAAAAGTATAAACATTATTTAAATTATTTTTATACTTATTACTTGTTTTTGTATTTTGCATTACAAATACAAGGTTATGTTTCGTAATAGGAGATAAATTGTTAAATTGTTAGATGTTGAGGTTTAGTTTCAATCTTCTTTTCATGATGAAAACGAATACTTAAGCTATAACCTCAATATTTACTAACAAAAAGCGAAAGTATAATTTAGTAATAATATATAAAATAAATGAACAGACTCTTATAAGTAACTTACTACAGAATGCTTATTTTTAAGTTCTTATTTATTCTGTAATTAGATAGGGAAGTGATTAAACATAAATTTTGAATTTGTTAGTGTAGTTTATAATAATAAATTTTACATAAGTATACTATACCTATTTACATGAATAAATAGTTGTCATGATTTTTGAGAATTTTTATTTCATAACAAATATATAAAAGCATATCAATTACATTATATAAAAATACTCTTGGCTTATGAATTGAGTTTAATATGAAAAATAAAATATCTGGATGTGACTCGAACTTTAACCTGTATCAACTGCAGTCCATCCGACTACCGATTAGACCAGCAGATGCATTAGCTTGTGACGAAATTATCAATTGGTTGCGTGTCACCGTACTCACCACTATTGGTTTGCTTTATAATAAACTATAGGTAGTGTATTATTATTTCTGAGTCAGAATTCACTACTTAGTACCCCGTAAATTTGATAGATGGCAGCACGTAGGCAGTATGAGCACGAAGCACTAGCATGCAGCAGAGTTGTGTCTTGGTGTGGGTGGGTAATATGATAATTAGCTTAGTGTGAGTAGTGATCTTATTGTAATTATACGTCCGTAATATGGACCGGTCGTTGTGGAAATCCTTGGGGGAGGCCTTTGTCCAGCAGTGGACGTCTTTCGGCTGAGAGAGAGAATATGGACGTAACGCACACAATGAAGGACTGCGCGCCTGCAAGGCAATATGATATTTAAGGTATGACTCCACTTTTGACTCTTGACTGTACCTAGTGTGGTAATATTTTTGAAGATACATATTATGATGATGAAGCATATCTGGTTTGGTGCGTGATGGTATGCATGAAGGTGATTGTGGCACATCCTCTTCTCATGTATCACCCCAACCGTTTGGTGGGTAAAATAGTTAAGTACAAATACATACTTATAAATACACAGTAAATACTTAAGTAACAATATTAACTCATCAGGAAAGAGCGGGGAACTCTCTGGCAAAAGGCTTTTTGCTTAAAAGAGTTCCCCGGCCTTCTATAATTAAGTAACAAATTTAGCTTTTTTGAACGAATAAAGAATTTTTATTTCTTATTTTATTTTTTGGTGTGGATGCTCATGTGATGTCATACTACGTGTCGTCTATTATAAAGTAAACCGAAAATGCATCTCTTGTAGGCATCTCATGACAATCCATCATCGGACGTCAAAATAGGCCAACCGTTCTTAAAATTGAGAATCAAACCAAATATTAGCCAATAATGTGTAAAAGTACGCTAGCTAATGCCAAAAAGGAACAGGAGATTAGCATAAACTTTTATACATTTATTAGACCTACCTGGTAAATGGTAAAGTTCCCGAGAAATCTGTTCAAAACATTTAACTCCCGAGCATTGTCCCGCAAAATCCGGTGCTGTATTTAATTTGTCAACACAATATGAATAGCTGGCACATAAGACAAGTGCGATCCAACCCGCGAAAATGCGCCACTTCCCTACTCCACCTACGCGCTATATTTCAATTACCCAGAAGTTGCAACAAACACCGCTCACACATGTCGTAAAAAGTTTTTTTAAGCCTAATTTTGACTAAATTATGATTGCGAGTCCGTATTTTAGTAGTTAGTTTTACAGGATGAAACTATTCTAAAGTATTGTTTTGTGGTGTTCCTATCTAAGGCCATAGAACACACAGATATAGATGTAGGAACATTATGATTGATGATATAGATGTAGGAACATTATGATTTGCGATGGCTGACTCTCGCGTCAACTCGTGAATGGGTGTTGCCAGGGGGAACTGGTCTGCTCGATTCTGATTCGAATTTTATTTCCATTTCATTGTGGTTACTCGATCACAAACATAACATGTTTTATTATATTATATTTTATTATATTTGTTTCTTTTATATTTTATTTTATTTTTGACTGTACACAATCTAGTGTATGTATTAAGTTAATAAATAGCCCCTCTAGCATGAGTTTTTTTCGGCATTTCTTCTCAGCAGTGATCGTTGCGAAATGCTAGAAGTTTGTAGCTTTGAGACATAATATATTATGATTAAATAATTAGTTTTCGACGTGAAAAAAGCCTTCTTTGAAGGCCAAATTTCAAATTATAATTTTTGATTATGAATCGAGCATGGTAATGGAATTTATGAGAGATTGAACATAGCTCACGTCATAAAAGAAAAAAAGTATAAGTTCGCCGAAACGTTTTGAAGTCTAGAAGATTATCTGTAGGGTTATTAATTTGCGCCTGAAGCTATGAACAATGAACAAGCCAGAGTCGGGGAAAACAATTTAACACACGCGCGCGCGACGTGTTCATCAAACATAATTTGCGTGTTAGAAGTTGGCTGCTTTAATTAAAAGCAAGCCGACATCCATTACGATCAGTCAATTTGCGGCTGACAAATGACTGAGGTAATGGCTTCAAAACTGTAAGTTTTATTGCCTTTTATAAGCAAGAATATAAAAGGGTTTCTAGAACAAAATTCCACAGTAATAGTAATATATACTGAAACTTGGCCTTCAAAGACGGCGCGGCGCTTTGGTGGCTATGACTTTAAGTATAATTTTATGACGTCAACTAACTAAAAAACAAGAATTTGACGATTTAAAAGTGCTATTTTTAAGCCTATTTGAATTTTTTATTTTTTATTTAGTTAGCAAATCAGTTGGAAAAGCTCGAACGACTTATGCCGAAAAAAACAAACTTGATTACAATAAATATTATGAGCTCTATATTTCTTTCTTTATGTTTCATTTATAAATATTGGCCAAACGACACGGTCAGTCCAAAACCTGATACATCTCACATTTACAATTTCCGAATCGCTGCAGGATCCTGATCCTTCGATTCGATCCTTGATTCGGATATTGTAAATTTGCATAAGTGTGTGATAAATCATCATCATCATAGGGGGTGCCATCTTCAAAATGAAGTTTAGAGATCAGCAAAAGGTATCTTTCTCTATCTTGAGCGGCCTGTTTCTCTCTGTCTTGAGCGGTCTCCAAAACCTAAGTCCTGTCTGGTCGTGATGTTGTCCATCCACTTCCTTTGCGGTCGACCTGGTGCCCTCTAAATGGTGGTGATAAATCAAAGGAAACATTATTGATACATATGTGGTTCTCGACGAAGATATTGCGAGCACGACCCAACTTGAAAAAAAAAACGGTACTTGATTATCAACAATGAAGTGATGCGGTTTTGTTTGAAAAAATTTTTTTTCATGAGAAAATTTGACCTGAATATATCCAGAGATTAGGATAGTGCTAGGAGTTCTAATTGTATTTCTTTCGAACTCAACTTTTGCCCCGCTTCAACGTTTTCACAAAAGCGCGTTTCACTTGGAAAATAAAACTGTTATCAAGTTAAGAAAACTTAAGTATACTAAATTACGAGGTAGGTACCTTTTGTCCGCGTCGAGGTTTAAACTAACCTGTATTTCCTTGCTTGGAGTTGGAACAAAGTGGTAAGTGGATTAAAGTGGAACGGCCATATTGCAACAAGCGCTGCTCATTGCAGGCTGCCGGCAGTCGGCTTCGATTGAACGAACAGTTTATTTAAACTATGTATTACCAAATCACAGTTTTCTTGTACTAATAGTCTCTGAGCTAAGTCTCGGACCGAAGGACGGACAGTCATGACTTATAGTTTCATTATGGTTCAATGTTTACTTCGGAACGCTAAAGGGTCGCTCGCTATTAACTTCATTCTATTATGTGATGACTTTTATTGCACAAATAAAACTGTACAGTGAAGATACTTAAATGTATATTTAAGCACTTACTTTGTACGCAATTTCGCTGATAATAACAGCCAGTCGTTTTTAGGGTTCTGTACCTCAAAAGGACCCCTTAGGAAAACGGAACCCTTATAAGATCACTTTGTTGTCCGTCTGTCCGACTTTCTGTCAATCTTTTTTTTCTCAGGAACGCTTAAAGGTATCAAGTTGAAATTAATATCGAATACTCCGACACACCGTCTCTTTCAGCAAAAAAAAAATGATTAAAATTATACGTCAACGCTATCAGGAGTTTTTACCGTAAATGTTGCGATTTTTTGCGATTTTAGACAGCAATCGAAACCTATGGGGTACTTCCCGTTGAACTAAAATTATGAAATTTGGCAAAAAGCAAGGTCTACCTAACAATACTATAACAGGAGTAAATCTGAAAATAGTAAATACCTATGTTAAGTCTAAAAAAAGTGTTACAAACTTATTTTTGAGCTGTATTTAGTATGAATCTTAAGGATGCAAAGTTAAGTTTGTTTTTGAAACTATTTAATTTTTTAGAAAGAGCTATAATGTGAGATGCTTTGCGTGTACGGAACCCTCGGTGCGCGAGTTTGACTTGCACTTGGCCGGTTTTTTTTTAAATTCCCTGACGATTTAGCTCTTCCATCGCTTTAATCTACAAAGTAGTTATTTTCATAGTATTTATTTATACATACCTACACAATAATATGATCTCAAATTTAAAAAATAATAGCTCAAATCCAACTGCTATCAAAATTACAATTGTTATTTATTTACAATCACATTGGCTGATTAATAAACATAAGCACTTTCTAAGCATCTTTTTCTGAGTTTATTCTTAGGTGGGTCTTATTTAGAGGATAAAATAAATACAATCCTCTCTATTTCCCCGACAGTACAATCACAGTAAACACAATATAATAATGATAAAGAGCGTCCGTCATATTGTCGCGGCGGAAATAAAAGAAGGCCGCTATATGACGGGCGGAAATTACGTCCGCGATCTTGCGGAGTCACGCGGTGACGCGGTGATGCGGTGACGCGGCCGCGCTCCCTGGCGTCGCATCAGTTGCTCGCTCGTTATAGTCTAAGCGGTCACGGGAATTTTCGTAACGATCAGGGAAACGGATAGACTTGCTTTTAAGGGTTGTAGAGTAGTCCCCTAATGTGAATGATGTCGGTCTGCCGGCTCTCAGTGGTAGCTTCTTCGAGCTATAGGGCCTGGAAGGTGCTTCATTGTTGCGAAAAAAAAACGATCTGAGAAATGGTTAGTTTTAGTACATATTCAAAGTATGGCATCTCCGCATGTGAAACAAGTTGGTCTGCCGGCTGTCAGTGGTTGCATTTCAGAGCTATGAGGCGCGCAAGTCACTGCATAGTTACAAAAAAAAAACGATAAGAGAAATGGTTAGTTTTAGTACCAATTGGAAGAATGGTGTATCCACAGATGAAACGAGTTGGTCTGCCGGCTGTCAGTGGTTGTATTTCAGAGCTATCATCGTTCACGTAAGTCGCTTATTTAAGGAAAAAGTCTAAAAAAACATTAAAAAGCGGGAAAATAGGCGAATTTTTCTAATTCATGCCAGCCGCTGTCGTATCTGCGTATGTTTGACCCAACCTCAAACTTGCGCCGCGCACCACCGCACTGTGGGGAAAAAAATCGCCTCTAGAGAAAAAAAGGTTTTCTTCAGAAAATCTACGTCGATTTTGGTAAAAACTGATTATGTATTTCATTTTTGATCTTAATAAGAAGACTTTTTATTAATACTATTTTTGCTAACATTGCATTCTTTTAATAGGTACTAAAACTGACCATTTCTCTTACCGTTTTTTTTTCGTAACTAAGCAGTGACTTTCGCGCCTCATAGCTCTGAAATGCAACCACTGACAGCCGGCAGACCAACTTGTTTCACATGCGGAGATGCCATACTTTGAATATGTACTAAAACTAACCATTCTTCAGATCGTTTTCTATTTTTTGCAACAATGAAGCTCCTTCTAGCCTTTATAGGTCAAAGTGGCAACCGCTGACACCCGGCAGACCAACTTGTTTCACATACGGAGATGCCATACTTTGAATATATACTAAAACTAACAATTCTTGGGATCGTTTTCTATTTTTTGCAACAATGAAGCTCCTTCTAGCCCCTATAGCTCAAAGTGACAACCACTGACAGCCGGCAGACCAACTTGTTTCACATACGGAGATGCCATACTTTGAAAATGTACTAAAACTAACCATTTCTCTAAGCATTTTTTTTCGCAACAATGAAGGCCCTAGGTATAGCTCGAAGTGGCAACCACTTTTTTTTCGTAACTATGCAGTGACTTTCGCGCCTCATAGCTCTGAAATGCAACCACTGACAGCCGGCAGACCAACTTGTTTCACATGCGGAGATACCATACTTTGAATATGTACTAAAACTAACCATTCCTCAGATCGTATTCTATTTTTTGCAACAATGAAGCTCCTTCCAGGCCCTAGGTATAGCTCAAAGTGGCAACCACTGACAGCCGGCGGACCAACTTGTTTCACATGCGGAGATGCCATACTTTGAATATATACTAAAACTAACCAATCCTCGGATCGTTTTCTATTTTTTGCAGCAATGAAGCTCCTTCTAGCCTTTATAGCTCAAAGTGGCAACCACTGACAGCCGGCAGACCAACTTGTTTCACATACGGAGATGCCATACTTTGAATATATACTAAAACTAACCATTTCTCTGATCGTTTTTTTTTTCGCTACAATGAAGCCCTTTCAGCCCCTATAGCTCAAAGTGGCAACTACTGACAGCCGGCAGACCAACTTGTTTCACATACGGAGAAGCCATACTTTGAATATATACTAAAACTAACCATTCCTCGGATCGTTTTCTATTTTTTGCAACAATGAAGCTTCTTCTAGCCTTTATAGCTTAAAGTGGCAACCGCTGACAGCCGGCACACCAACTTGTTTCACATACGGAGATGCCATACTTTGAATATATACTAAAACTAACCATTCCTCGGATCGTTTTCTATTTTTTGCAACAATGAAGCTCCTTCTAGCCTTTATAGCTCAAAGTGGTAACTACTGACAGCCGGCAGACCAACTTGTTTTACATGCGGAGATGCCATATTTTGAATATGTACTAAAACTAACCATTTCTCTGATTTTTTTTTTTTTTTTGAAACAATGAAGCCCCTTCCAGGCCCTAGGTATAGCTCGAAGTGGCAATCACTGAAGGCCGGCAGACCAACTGATTTCACCTGTTGAGACAACATTCTTTCAATAGGTACTAAAACTGACCATTTCTTTTACTGTTTTTTTTTCGTAACTATGCAATGACTTTCGCGCCTCATAGCTCTGAAATTCAACCACTGACAGCCGGCAGACCAACTTGTTTCACATGCGGAGATACCATATTTTGAATATATTCTAAAACTAACCATTTATCTGATAATTTTTTTTCGCAACAATAAAGCCCCTTCCAGGCCCTAGGTATAGCTCGAAGTGGCAACCACTGAAGGCCGGCAGACCAACTTGTTTCACCTGTGGAGACACCATTCTTTCAATAGGTACTAAAACTGACCATTTCTCTTACCGTTTTTTTTTTTTTCGTAACTATGCAGTGACTTTCTCGCCTCATAGCTCTAAATGCAACCACTGACAGCCAGCAGACCAACTTGTTTTACATGCGGAGATGCCATACTTTGAATCCATACTAATATTATAAATGCGAAAGTTTGGATGTGAGTTTGTGAATTTGTGAGTTTGTGAGGATGTTTGTTACTCAATCACGCAAAATCTACTGGACGGATTTCGATGAAATTTGGTACAGAGGTAGATAATGACCTGGAATAGCACATAGGCTACTTTTTATCCCGGGAAAAAGCACTGTTCCCGTGGGAAATTCACGCGGGCGAAGCCGCGGGCAAAAGCTAGTATATACTAAAACTAACCATTTCTCTATCGTTTTTTTTTCGCAACAATGAAGCCCCTTCCAGCCCCTATAGCTCAAAGTGGCAACCACTAACAAAGTGGCAACCACTAACAGCCGGCAGACCAACTCGTTTCACATGCGGAGATGCCATACTTTGAATAAGTAAAGGTGAAACGAGTTGGTCTGCCGGCTCTCAGTGGTTGCCACTTCGAGCTTGTTGCGAAAAAAAAATGATCAGAGAAATTGTTAGATTTATTACATGTTCAAAGTATGGCATCTCCGCATGTGAAACAGTTGGTCTGCCGGCTGTCAGTGGTCGCATTTCAGAGCGATGATGCGCGAAAGTCACTGCATAGTTACGAAATAAAACGGTAAAAGAAATGGTCAGTTTTAGTACCTATTAAAAGAATGGTGTCTCCACAGGTGAAACACGTTGGTCTGCCGGCCTTCAGTGTTTGCCACTTCGAGCTATACCTAGGGCCTAGAAAATTGCTTTGAGGAAATGGCCTTCATTGTTGCAAAAAAAAATATCAGAGAAATGGTTAGTTTTAGTACATATTCAAACTATGGCATCTCCGCATGTGAAACAAGTTGGTCTGCCGGCTGTCAGTGGTTGCATTTCAGAGCGATGATGCGCGAAAGTCACTGCATATTTACGAAAAAAACGGTTAGAGAAATGGTCAGTTTTAGTATCTATTGAAAGAATGGTGTCTCCACAGGTGAAACAAGTTGGTCTGCCGGCCTTCAGTGTTTGCCACTTCGAGCTATACCTAGGGCCTGGAAAATTGCCTAGAGGAAAATGGCCTTCATTGTTGCAAAAAAAATTATCAGAGAAATGGTTAGGTTTAAAACATATATTCAAAATATGGCATCTCCGCATGTGAAACAAGTTGGTCTGCCGGCTGTCAGTGGTTGCCACTTTGAGCTATAAAGGCTAGAAGGAGCTTCATTGTTGCAAAAAATAGAAAACGATCCGAGGAATGGTTAGTTTTAGTATATATTCAAAGTATGGCATCTCCGTATGTGAAACAAGTTGGTCTGCCGGCTGTCAGTAGTTACCACTTTGAGCTATACCCAGGGGCCTGGAAAGGGGCTTCATTGTTGAAAAAAAAAATATCAGAGAAATGGTTAGTTTTAGTACATACACATTCAAAATATGGCATCTCCTCATGTGAAACAAGTTGGTCTGCCGGCTATCAGTGGTTGCCACTTTGAGTTATTAAGGCTAGAAGGAGCTTCATTGTTGCAAAAAATAGAAAACGATCCGAGGAATGGTTAGTTTTAGTATATAATCAAAGTATGGCATCTCCGTATGTGAATCAAGTTGGTGTGCCGGCTGTCAGCGGTTGCCACTTTAAGCTATAAAGGCTAGAAGAAGCTTCATTGTTGCAAAAAATAGAAAACGATCCGAGGAATGGTTAGTTTTAGTATATATTCAAAGTATGGCATCTCCGTATGTGAAACATGTTGGTCTGCCGGCTGTCAGTAGTTGCCACTTTGAGCTATAGGGGCTGAAAGGGCTTCATTGTAGCGAAAAAAAAAACGATCAGAGAAATGGTTAGTTTTAGTATATATTCAAAGTATGGCATCTCCGTATGTGAAAAAAGTTGGTCTGCCGGCTGTCAGTGGTTGCCACTTTGAGCTATAAAGGCTAGAAGGAGCTTCATTGTTCGAGGATCCGAGGAATGGTTAGTTTTTGTATATATTCAAAATATGGCATCTCCGTATGTGAAACAAGTTGGTGTGCCGGCTGTCAGCGGTTGCCACTTTAAGCTATAAAGGCTAGAAGAAGCTTCATTGTTGCAAAAAATAGAAAACGATCCGAGGAATGGTTAGTTTTAGTATATATTCAAAGTATGGCTTCTCCGTATGTGAAACAAGTTGGTCTGCCGGCTGTCAGTAGTTGCCACTTTGAGCTATAGGGGCTGAAAGGGCTTCATTGTAGCGAAAAAAAAAACGATCAGAGAAATGGTTAGTTTTAGTATATATTCAAAGTATGGCATCTCCGTATGTGAAAAAAGTTGGTCTGCCGGCTGTCAGTGGTTGTCACTTTGACCTATAGGGGCTAGAAGGAGCTTCATTGTTGCAAAAAATAGAAAACGATCCGAGGAATGGTTAGTTTTAGTATATATTCAAAATATGGCATCTCCGTATGTGAAACAAGTTGGTCTGCCGGCTGTCAGTAGCTGCCACTTTGAGCTATAAAGGCTAGAAGGAGCTTCATTGTTGCAAAAAATAGAAAACGATCCGAGGAATGGTTAGTTTTAGTACATATTCAAAGTATGGTATCTCCGCATGTGAATCGAGTTGGTCTGCCGGCTGTCAGTGGTTGATCAGAGCTATGAGGCGCGAAAGTCACTGCATAGTTACGAAATAAAACGATAAAAGAAATGGTCAGTTTTAGCTCTTATTGAAATAATGGTGTCTCCACAGGTGAAACAAGTTGGTCTGCCAGCCTTCAGTGGTTGCCACTTCGAGCTATGCCCAGGGGCCTGGAAAGGGGCTTCATTGTTGAAAAAAAAAATATCAGAGAAATGGTTAGTTTTAGTACACATTCAAAATATGGCATCTCCTCATGTGAAACAAGTTGGTCTGCCGGCTATCAGTGGTTGCCACTTTGAGCTATTAATGCTAGAAGGAGCTTCATTGTTGCAAAAAATAGAAAACGATCTGGGGAATGGTTAGTTTTAGTACATATTCAAAGTATGGCATCACCGCATGTGAAACAAGTTGGTCTGCCGGCTGTCAGTGGTTGCATTTTGTCGTGTATAAAAAATAAAAAAAATAAAAAAGTGTATGTTGGTGCGGTGTGCGCAGGGGTCTCCAACTATTTGAAGCGAAGACGGGCAATATCCCTGCGCAGTGCGATTATACACGAACAATTACTTTAGAGAGAGCCGGATGTAGTGCTCAGGATAGAGCCTCGTACTTTTGAAGTACAAGGACCTCTTGTCTAGTAAGCCTTAGGTCCTAGGAGTCATGGGCAGGGTGATATCATTAATACAATATGGTTGGGATAGAATATAGCATTTTATTCCATAGGCACAATAGCCGCTGAAGGCGGACACGGTTATACTAATACTAAAATCTGTTAAGTCTTTGCCGCAATAGAAAATTAAAATTAACATAAACCAAATATAGGGTACCTGGCCAGGTCCGTACACAAACGTCTGTGCGCACTTAGAACGTTGTTCCGTTCACCGTTATGATCCGTTGGGTTCGAGCACTGGTGCTGGCCGCGTCATCAAAGCGGCACGGCGCTCCTGCGACGCTCCGTTGTATGCGAGATAGTAGACGCTGGCTGGACCTTCCGAGGTTTGCGCTGAGCCACTACAGGGACATCGGATCGAAGGCGGCGAAGCGGCCTTTGGAAATAAGGTTAGGCTCCGTGTGTTGCGCCTTGGGGTCGCCGACGACGGGGCCTGCGCCGTGGCATGCGGTCCACGGTCCGGGGAAACTGCACCCTCTGGCGATGGGAGGACACTCCAGGAAGCGCCAATTCATATGGCGGGCACGTGGATTTCAACAGCTCATGTTCCCGACAACTTCATGGCGGCGAATATCCCCTGTGTCCTCGCGCGTATCGCGGATTTTAAAGCTAAAGGTTAAACTATAATCCCATGACGGGAAGCCGAGGGCGGCGAAAGTGAAAAAACCCCAAAAATTTAATGATTTTGCTCAAACCATGTTAGTCGTGGCGGCCTATCCAGGAAGAGAGCGAATCGACTCGACTCGATTTGACATTCCATTTTTTCGCGCTCCGTTTCGCTTAATTCGAACGCACATCAAACCAACTTTTAAATATTCTTTAAAAGAACTAATGTTTAAATAAGGTATTTATTCGTTGAGTATTATAATAATCTAAGTCGACGATATTAAAGGAGAATAATTAAAATTCTACAACAATCCTACCATGATTTCTTATTTTTTTATGATAAGAAAGGTTTGTTAGGACCCGAGACGGAACGTGTGTCACTAGCTGTCAATGTCAGACGTCCAACTCTGTAGATCTCAGTTGACAGTCTAATCTAATCGTGGAATGTTTTGTTATGAATGTTTAGTTTTCGATATAATTCCGTAAGTACACAAAATCGCGTCGAGTTATTGCTACCAATAGTTTCGGCGTGACTCAAAGAACGTTTTGATGTGCGGGTCTCCCTGTTTTCTTAATAAGTATTGTAAAAACAACATATGAAATTTGTGTACCGGTGTGTCACTTTCCAATTCAATTTGTCTGGAAACTAATGGATTTGAATGCCTGCTATTGTGATGCGTCGAGAGCCTATCATGCAGGTAATACGCCATAGGAATAGTATCCCAATATATCAACTCTCTCTCTCTCTCTCTCTCAGCCTAAAGACGTCCACTGCTGGACAAAGGCCTCCCCCAAGGATTTTATCCGTGGGGGGTTTTGGTTTCCCAATATATCAACTAATTCACCTAAAATATGACATGCAAGGTTGACCAGTTAGGAGTTCAAAATAATTCTGTAGTTATCACTACAATTTCAGAGCTATGAGGCGCGAAAGTCACTGCTTAGTTACGAAAAAAAAACGGTAAGAGAAATGGTCAGTTTTAGTACCTATTAAAAGAATGCAATGTTAGCAAAAATAGTATTAATAAAAAGTCTTCTTATTAAGATCAAAAATGAAATACATAATCAGTTTTTACCAAAATCGACGTAGATTTTCTGAAGAAAACCTTTTTTTTCTCTAGAGGCGATTTTTTTCCCCACAGTGCGGTGGTGCGCGGCGCAAGTTTGAGGTTGGGTCAAACATACGCAGATACGACAGCGGCTGGCATGAACTAGAAAAATTCGCCTATTTTCCCGCTTTTTAATGTTTTTTTAGACTTTTTCCTTAAATAAGCGACTTACGTGAACGATGATAGCTCTGAAATACAACCACTGACAGCCGGCAGACCAACTCGTTTCATCTGTGGATACACCATTCTTCCAATTGGTACTAAAACTAACCATTTCTCTTATCGTTTTTTTTTGTAACTATGCAGTGACTTGCGCGCCTCATAGCTCTGAAATGCAACCACTGACAGCCGGCAGACCAACTTGTTTCACATGCGGAGATGCCATACTTTGAATATGTACTAAAACTAACCATTTCTCAGATCGTTTTTTTTTTCGCAACAATGAAGCACCTTCCAAGCCCTATAGCTCGAAGAAGCTACCACTGAGAGCCGGCAGACCGACATCATTCACATTAGGGGACTACTCTACAACCCATAAAAGCAAGTCTATCCGTTTCCCTGATCGTTACGAAAATTCCCGTGACCTCTCGGTCTATTAGGCTAATCTCAGTCTCAGAGGTCTCAAATAGATAACGCGCTTTTTGTTTTCTGACATTCATATTTATAACTTTCAGACTAAGCGTCATTTTTATTTCAAGTCAAGTCTTTATGTTTTTAATATCATCACTTTTAAACTACATTAACTCAACAATATTTCATTAGCACCGGAATTGGTAGATCAAGGCAATGGTCGTGCAACTCCACAACAAATAATTGCTTGCCCGTGTGTATGTGGCAATCCGGTGCCGGCAGCCGGTACGGACACACGTGCTTGCTAATTTATTCGTGGTACGTGGCGACCAGGGACTGGATACCGATATTTTCAATATACCGATATTTTGAGGAAAATATCGATAACGGAATCGATAACTGACGTAAATACCAATATTTGTATCTGGTATAAAAGTATCGATAATTTTATCGATACCTAGTACTGATACCTAAGCTGCGTGGTATAAAAGTATCGATAATTTTATCGATACCTAGTACTGATACCTAGGCTGCGAGGCGACGCTGCTAGTAGATCGTGCACGTCACGTGTAACGCGGCCACCGCCGGCTGGCGCCGAGCGCTGGACGGCACGGTGTGGCAACAGCGCGCGCAAGCGAGTCGCTCGCATGAGCATTCATTTATTTGATGTTTTGTTGTGGTTCTCGCGCGACCACCTACTTTTGTATGTTGTGAAAAAATTGTGCAAAATAAATAAGACTACTTTAATACGAGTATAAGAATAAATGACAAGTGTGAATTAGAAATAGAGGGAATTAATGAATATGCGAAGAGAATTTCATATAGCTTTTGCCCGCGGCTTCGCCCGCGTGAATTTCACAAGGGAATAGTGCTTTTTCTCGGGATGTAAGGTACACTATGTCCTTCTCCATACTTCTAACTATAAGTATGCGCAGAGATAGACAAATTTTTAATCGGATATTTTTACTCGAATAATCATACGAATAAAATTTTATCCGTGGAAATTCATCCGCAGATAATTTATACACGAATAAATCATCCGCGGATAAATTGGCCACGAATAAATTATCCGTGATATTATCCGTCATTTGAATCCATACTAATATTATAAATGCGAAAGTTTGGATGTGAGTTTGTGAGTCTGTGAGTTTGTGAGGATGTTTGTTACTCAATCACACAAAATATACTGGACGGATTTCGATATAAACAAACAAATAAATAAACAAACTCAATTTCGCATTTATAATATGGGTACTAATTAAACAGGCTTGTTTTTAATAGCATTATTCACCTCTAAATATATAAATTGCTTTCTAAATTACTAAGTCAGCCACAATTGACGAGCATCTGAATAAATCTATCTTAGCCACTAGTTATCTTCCAGTAAACCACTCTAATAATAACTCAGCACGGTGATTATTTTTTAGCATCTAAATTTTTAACATGCATTCAAGCAATAAACTTCTATATTATTGATATATGGCAACAAATAGTAATTCTATTAGCTTCTTATTTTATAATTCATATACATGAATCGAATGGTACTATACGTTACTGTTTCTACATCACCCAGTTGGCTTTAAGTTCACCTTTTGCTTTTTTGTAATAAAGTTAAAAATAAATAAATGAAAATAAATGGCCCTCTCTGATTGATGCAAATAGCCGGTCGCTGTCATCTGGCGCACTCGCACTGAATCGTGCGGTGGCCATTTTACTGGGCAACATAAAGGCTATCTATAATTGATTTTGAAAACTGGAACACCTGATGAAGAACCTTAACAGAACAGCTAAACTATAAGAAATATGGAAATGGTACCTTTGCAAAAGTTTATCAATCTGACGAGCATTATCTGTTGACTTATAAAAATCGAAGATCAGGATCATCTGATGAAGATTTCCAAGAGACCAGCTACTCTATAAAATAAAGTGAAATGGGACCTTAGCAAAAGTCGTTCAATCCGATGAGCATTTTCTACTGACGTATAAATAGACAGGACACGGGATAGGACAAAGAGTGACTCGGGGTGGGAGTGGCGGTACACGGGAAATTGTAGATAACGAGCAGATGAACATCGTTTATTGAAAGAAATATCACTTTTGATTCATTTTATCACCGCGACTGTACTACGAGTACCTAATATATTTCCGCCGGACACTGGATAGCCAAATGGATGAAATTTTGAGTACTGGAGTTAAGATTACTACAGTTTGGAACACAAAAAGATTTTTCATCTAAGCGAAACTCACGCGGGCGATGCCGCGGGCAACAGCTAGTATGATCTATTATTTCACACGCTGAGATATATGATGTTGTAAATTGAAGTTTCAATTTGATTATTTTGAGGAGCTAGTTTTGAAGCTGTAAAATGTAAAATGGTGATAAGTTGTAAAATCTGTGGCTGAATTAGTAAATTACGTGGCAATTTACAAATTAGAAAGACAAGTTAAAATAATTGTTGATCTTTAATTGACGCTTACTTTAAAATATTTAATGGACGTTGTAAAAAAGACGAATTAGTATATTAGAGGCTAAGGCATTTCCCCGTTGCTTAGTTATAAAAAGAGAAGGTTGATCACGGGGCCAAATAAAAATTCTGTGGCTGGAATTATTATTTCTCTTATAATATTAGTTAGGATTAGGATTAAATCATTTGGATGAAGATAAAAGAGAAGAAATTGAGTCGTTAATTAATTAGTATACATCAGTTTTTGCTAAAGATAAATATAATATAGGAACTGTAATCGGACACGAGGCTAGAATAGATTTATTGGTAGACAGATATTGCAGTAAAAGAACTTACAGATGAATGGTAGAAGCTAAAAAATAAATAGAACAACAAATAGCAAAACTATTAGATAAAGTTGATAGAAGAATCTTATCGTCCATTTGCAGCAACTGTAACTTGGGCATTTAAAAAGGACAACAAAAAGTCGAGATTGTGTATAGATTTCAGAGATTTAAATAAAATAGTAGTACCGCAAGCTCAACCTTTTCCATTGAATAATGATGTAATGGCTAAAACCAGGAATTGTAATTATTTTTCAATGTTGGACATAAATTCTGCATTTTGGTCTATACCCTTGAGAATAGAAGATAGGAAAAAGACAGGATTCGTTACAAAGGAAGGACATTTTCAATGGAAGTGACTGCCATTCATTTGGATAAAAAACTTCTCTAGAAAATTTTCAAACAATTTTGATTAATATATTAAGAGAGTTTGAATTAACGGATTTTGCAGTAGATTACATAGATGATATATATATTTTTTCTAAAACCTTTGATGAACATATTGATCATTTGAATCGATTATTAGAAGCTATCAGAAAAGAACGATTTAGACTAAAATTTACAAAATGGACATTAGGATCAGATTCAGTAAAATATTTAGGACATATATTTCAAAATAATAGCGTTAGACCATTAAAAGATAATTTGGTTTCCATAAATAACTTTCCTGTTCTGAAAACTCAACAAATGTGCGACAATTTCTGGGAAAAATAAATGTTTACCATGAATATATTCCAAGAAGTTCTATTATATTAGATTCATTGAATAATTTTCTCAGAATGAAACAGAAATTTATTTGGACTGATGAATATCAAAAATCTTTAGAAACTGTAAAAAATCTCTTATGTTCTCAACGAATTTTAGAAGTTTTTGATCAAGATTTGCCATTTAACGTATATACTGATGCGTACATAGAAGGAATTGGTGCAATTTTGAAACAGGTACAGCCTCATGGTAAAGAAAAACCTGTAGCTTATTTTTCAAAAAAATTGAACTCTGCTTAGAAAAAGAAGAAGGCTATTTATTTAGAATCTTTAGCCATTAGAGAAGCCGGTTCCGGCTAACAACACACGTGAGTATCCGTATTCAGACTATTTCTCACGTTAATTTTAATCAAATTATTAAAAAGCCGTGAGATATTGGCTGATTGGTAAATCATTTACGGTTTATACAGACCTTTGGAAAATATGAATTTAAAATCAAAAACTGACGAAAAACTAGAAGATGTATCATGCTATTTATCAAAGTATGACTTTAATATAAAATATGCACCTGGAAAGAAAAAAATTGAGGCTGATTGTCTCAGTAGAAATCCAGTATTAAGTCAGATGAAATCGAAGATGAGCAATTAAAAATTATGATTTTCATTAATTTACAAGATATTTCTATGAATCAAGTAAAAAACGACGAAGTTCAAAATAATAATATTTGAAAAAGGTGGAAACAAACGAGAAAATAATAATATCTGAAGAGTTCAGTTTGGGACTTTTAAAAAAGATTCGGACAGGACGGAGCGGACAGTTCGTTCAATAAATAATAGTATTATCATTCACCATAATTAATGTCAAATAGATTTTCGGAATATATCTTGGAGTATGAATATCTGTAATTAAAATATACCATTAAGTAAGTATTGTTTGCGTTTCCGTTATTAAAATCAAAGATGTCGGCCCTCACGTCTGTTCTGGGATGCCATTATCTAAAATAATATCACATTTAAGTAGTATATTTTTTATTCTTTGATGAAAGATTGGATTAATTAAGTATTTTTTTAGCATATTATGTTAGTTTTATATTAATTACATGCATATCATTTCGTATTTATATTTTAGAATGAATTATTTATTTTAATTTTTACTTAAATACTTAATTCAATATTGCATTTTCTTTACCTGGTAACACTCGATTCTTGAGCGCGGCTTTATTTTGACGTTGACAGTTGTTGACAAGTATCCAAGTGTCAATGTCGACCGAAGACAACATGTCAACGTCAAAATAAAGCCGCGCTGAAGAATCGAGTGTTACCAGGTAAAGAAAATGCAATATTGAATTACTTAAGTAAAAATTAAAATAAATACATAATTCTTCATTCAAAAATATAAATATGAAATGATATGAGTGTACTTAATACATAAAACTAACATATTATGCTAAAAAATTACTTAATTAATCCAGTCTTTCATCAAAGAATAAAAAATAAACTACTTAAATGTAATATTATTTTAGATAATGGCATCCCAGCACAGACGTAAAGGCCGACATCTTTGATTTTAATAACGGAAACGCAAAAAATACTTACTAAATTGTATATTTTAATTATAGATATTCATACTCCAATATATATTAAGAAAATCTATTTGACATTAATTATGATGAATGATAATACTTTTATTTATTGCACGAACTGTCCGCAGTAAGCCGGCGATGAACAATGTCTTTTGACCATAAATATCAGGAAGATCTGTAGGAATCTGATGTATTTGTATCCTAATTCTAATATCCTAATTCTTATATTCTTATAATATAATATTATAAATGCGAAAAATTGGATGTGAGTTTGTGAGGATGTTTGTTACTCAATCACGCAAAATCTACTAGATGTATTTCGATGAAATTTGGTATACGGGTAGAAAAATACCGAGAATAGCACATAGGGTACTTTTTATGCCAAAATTCCCACAAAAGCGAAGCCCCGGGGCGTGGCTAGTCAAAAATAAATCAAGAGGACAAAACAAATTTGGAAGTATGTCTCATTTAGGTCCAGAGAGACCTTTTGATATAATGTCCATAGACATAATTAGTAGTTTTGGAGGCTCAAGATCTACAAAAAAATATTTACATCTATTAGTAGATCATTTTACTAGAGATGCTTTTATTCTGACGTCGAAAACACAGACTGCTAACGATTTTATAAAACTTGTCTTAAGAATAACAGATGCAGATAATATTGGTATAATACTTACTGATAGAATTAATTCAAATTTAAGAGACGAGGGAATTCCTCTGATATTTACAACAGTATATTCACTATTTTCAAATGGTCTTAATGAAAGGTTGAATCAAACATTAGTCAACATTAGATGTAGAATAAAAGAAATTAAAACAAAAAGAGCTTGGGCAACTAAAGCACAAGAATGTGTAATTATTTACAATACAACAAAACTATTCACACAGTTACTTGAGTTTCACCGGATTATCTTCTATATGGTGAAGATTTTACATTTTTATCTAAGGAGTAGAAGGAAAAAAAAACGATAATGGGTTGGAAGATAGAAAGATTGTGTTAAAGAACACTTTAAAATCACATGATTAAAACAAAAAACTCTTCGACAAAAACAGGCAAAAGTATGATTTTGAAGTTGACGTTATGGTTTATGTGGAAAACGGAAACAGAGTCTAATCTTTTTCATATTACAAAACTAATTCCAGTATTAAATGAATAATGAGTAATGAATGGATGAGTGTATAAGTAAGATAAGAAAATTTTCATAAGAAAACTTCCCGAATGGGAGAGATGTAAAAGAATATTATTCCTTTTATTTTAGGTAAGAAGGTTTCCTTTGTTCTACTCTGATCCATTGTTTGCGTATTTAATTATTGTTTCGTATAGAGAATCTCCATCGCCATACAGCGCGACAACGCCGCCAGTATAATGGGAACTTTTGAGCCAGGTACGATGCGGGGTGACCTATTAGACAATTATTTTTTGTAACGAAGCATGTTGCTGATACTTTTTGTAGACTTTTTGACGAAGCATGTTGCGAATATTTTTCTGTAGTCTTTTTGACGAAGCGTGTTGCGATTATTGTTTTATTTTCTTACTAGCTGTTTCCCGCGGCTTCGCCCGCGTGAGTTTCGCTTAGATGAAAAGTCTTTTTGTGTTCCAAACAGTTTCACACACACATTTACACAGATTTTTATACGTCTACAGAAAATGCTCATCAGATTATTCAAGTTTTGCTAAGGCGCCATTTCCATATATGTTATAGTGTAGCTGGTCTCTTGGAGTTATTCATCAGATGTTCCAGATCTTCAATTTTTATATGTCAGCAGAAAATGTTCATCAGGTTGAACGATTTTTTGCTAAGGCGCCATTTTCATATATGTTATAGTGAGCTGGTCTCTTGCAGTTCTTCATCAGATGTTCCAGATCTTCAATTTTTATACGTCAGCAGAAAATGCTCATCAGGTTGAACGACTTTTGTTAAGGCACCATTTCCATATTTCTTATGGTTTAGCTGTTCTGTTATGGTTCTTCATCAGGTGTTCCAGTTTTCAAAATCAATTATAGCCTATATGTTGCCCAGGCTTAATAGCTATACAACAAAAAAAGTTTCATTCAAATCCGTCCAGTAGTTTTTGCGTGAAACGCGTACATACATACAGACAGACAGACAGACAAGAAATTCCAAAAAAATTTTTTTTGCTTTAAATTGTTCTTTTTAAGTGTCCCTCTATCCATTTTAGTCAAAAATACTAAATGTACAGACAAAATATTTTTACTGTTTTATTATATGTATAGACTAGCTGTTGCCCGCGGCTTCGCCCGCGTGAGTTTCGCTTAGATGAAAAGTCTTTTTGTGTTCCAAACAGTTTCAGATGTTTCGGATCTTCGATTTTTATACATCTATAGAAAATACTCATCAGATTAATCAAGTTTTGCTAAAGCGCCATTTCCATATATGTTATAGTGTAGCTGGTCTCTTGCAGTTCTTCATCAGATGTTCCAGATCTTTAATTTTTATACATCAGTAGAAAATGCTCATCAGGTTGAACGACTTTTGTTAAGGCACCATTTCTATATTTCTTATAGTTTAACTGTTCTGTTATGGTTCTTCATCAGGTGTTCCAGTTTTCAAAATCAATTATAGCCTATATGTTGCCCAGGCTTAATAGCTATACAACAAAAAAAGTTTCATTCAAATCCGTTCAGTAGTTTTTGCGTGAAACGCGTACATACATACAGACAGACAGACAGACAAGAAATTCCAAAAAAATTTTTTGCTTTCTATTGTTCTTTTTAAGTGTCCCTCTATCCATTTTAGTCAAAAATACTAAATGTACAGATAAATATTTTTACTGTTTTATTATATGTATAGATTACATTTATTTACGATATCGAAATTTTATTTACATTTTCAGAAAACGACGTACACAGATACAGTAAAAACTAAAAATAAAGGCACGAAAGCACACCCAAAAGGTATTTTATCGGTATTATATGGGTATTTCAGTATCGGTATCAATACTGATAATTTTCCATAATGTATCGTTATATGGGAACTGAAATAAAATATCGGTACCAAATATCGATATATCGATACCAAAATATCGGTACCAAGTATCGATATATCGATACCAAAATATCGGTACCAAGTATCGATATATCGATACCAAAATATCACTTCCTGTATCGATATTTCGATATCGATATTTCAAAAATATCGGTATTCCAGTCCCTGGTGGCGACAGGTACCTGTAATGCCGGATATATGGCTTATAAATGGCATGCTAATCTAGAGTAACAAATTCATAAATAGAGCAGCAGTGGCTATTTAGCAAATGTTTTATTGATAGTTTAGTTACCGACCATACACTATATTTTTTTTCTGTTAACTACTTGTGTTGAGATCTGCTGGCGATATGTCAACTCGTCGTCGCGAGAAAAAATTATTCGCATCCGCGCCGTCCTCATTATAACAAGAGAACGTCTTCTTTTGTGTTCTTATTTATTTCTCTTTTCAAATGCGCGCGACAATGGCGCATTGTGACGACCGGACGCAATCAACCGAGTCGGCACAACCCGCAGAGTTCTTTCGAAAAACTTCATATTTAGCATACATTGCTGGCTTTCCACAACTTGTGATTATATCTTTGTTTACTGATACTGCAATGGTAAGCAAATACGGCGATGTACGCGCAGCTTTTCAGCGAATGAAAACGATGCGCTCATTGTTTCGAGAGCAACAAATTAAGTTTTGTTTCGGGCCTATAGTCGTGCCATCCTGTCGCATCGGAGCTCCGCTCCCGGCGCTCATTAAAACCCGCGGCGGCGCAGGCTCGAGCAGACGCACAAAAGTGCATTCCTTATAATGAACCTCGTCTAAAGACTTGCATGCTATTAAGGCGCTGTTATCCCTCAACCTTTTGGTATTTGAGGGGGTGAAGCCCGCGAGGTACGGTGCGCGAAACTCCGCCTACTGCGCGGTGCCCGCACTCGTGAGTCAGATGGACAAGTGCGAATATTATTTACACTCTGGTTCCGCACAAACTTTGCCATTTGAGTCAGTGTCATTTTACTTCAACTTACCTACATGTTTATAGGTAAATTATACTTACACTATTTACTATATGACTTGATTATACGACTGCGGCTTAGCCCGCATGCATCCTACCTTAGCAATCATCTAAGGTGCGTAGGTAGGTACCTAAAGAATGCTTTCACCAACAGATTTTATGTCTAACGGTTTAGAATGTATTAGTATCATAGTATGTAATGTAACTATAGAAGATAGATATAGTAACTAGTGGTTCTGTAAGAACAGTAGACCTCGCGAGCCCTTCCACGAAATAACCGATTATTTTACCGTGGCTTAGAAGAGTTTTATAACCATCGAAATACAACTTACATAATATCTCGATGTTTATAACCAACCTACCAATCTGGAAAGAAAGTAAAACGTCTCATATTTTACCCATAAGCCCAAACATGTTCTTGTGGTTGGTCAATACCACAAAAAATTGACTGAAACCTGCTTTTTTGCCTCGAATAATATAAATAATAAAAAAAAACTACTTAAACTTACGAAAAAATAACAATAGTGAATTTGCGAGTATTAAAAGCTTTGCTGCGCCATCTATTGATTTTTTTGTGAACTATCATCATAAGAGAATTTAAAATATATGGATTTCTGCGGTTTTACTGAATTTCACTATGTTGTTCAGACAAAAAAGTTGCGTCTTAATAAGAATAACAAAAAATGTCTAATGACATTTTTGATTTTTTTTTAAATAGCTGAGATATGAGGTTTTTTTTATATATTTCCGCCATTTTTTAAAATTTCGAAAAACTGGCTCGACTAAAAAATTCAAAAAAATTACCGAACCGGCTCACAAAATTTCATGAGAATCGGTTCAGAAATGCGACCTGTAGGCGATAACATCCGGACAGACAAAAGAATTTTCGGCTAGTGGAAACTGAGACGCTTCGCTCGCTGCGCTCGCTCGGTCAATTAACGGCGATGGAAATTGATCTACAAATTTTTAAGATTACCGTTACAAACATACACAAATATATATTTTTTCCTCCTTAGTAGTTCTTTTCCTCCTTAGAAATCCGTCCAGTAGGTTTTGCGTGATTGAGTAACAAACATCCTCACAAACTCACATCCACACTTTCGCATATTTATTATATTAGTAGGATAGGATAGTAAGGTTACTTATAAATTTCTACTTACACATAGGTAAGATTATAAAGTACTTGTATTTTTGTATCGAATACACCCAAAAGCTATTGGACCGATTTTAAAAATTCCTTCAACATTATTATTTCTTTATTTATACCTATGAGTAGGATTACTATTACTATAACTTATAAAAAATTGAATGTTATATTATGTGTATGAGTAACATAAACTAGGCATATAGGTAATCCTCACCCGTGTGAAACCGGGACGGGTCGCTAGTCAACTATCTATACGTATAATTATGTATAGTTATTTGTGCACTGAGCAACAAACAGAGTTCTTGGTAGGTACCTACATAACATACTCACCTTGCAATTTGTACCGTAAACGTTAAAACCTAATTATTGTAATTCTTATATATTCTATGATAAAAAAATGTTTACAGGTAGGTACTTACTGAGATACTATGTTCCTATTTTTCTTGTTGCGTCTTTTCCTTGTACAATATCGACGAATTGGTTTATTATTTTTACAAACAAAGTCACAAAAAAGTACGTAATTCAAATACACAGTGTCAAATGTCACAAAAATAATAAATCTAAGAGGCTATCAATATACCTATCACCAAAACTAATATAAGAAGTGTCCATTATCACAAAACTAAACCCTAATATAATGTCCATCACAAAATAGACCGAGTGTCAATTCGAACAAACCCTTTGACAAAAATAACATCGATAGGTAATACACGTAAAAGTTGTGAATCACACACAAGTCGGCAAGCAAGCAGCGAGACGTGCTACTCCACCAACAGATCAGCGCAGACTGGCTTTGTACCTGAGAATCGCGCGATACAGTACGTACTACTAATGAAATAAGGTTGAAAGTGGTGATACGGGTTGGCCCGTCACCAGTCTCAGTTCAAACCCGTGTCTGCCATTTCGGTTATTTTCCCGTTTTAATTTAATAATTCAATAATTATAATCAAATATCGTAATTTTTTTAGGTATCCATCTTGCTTATTAAGTTATACTTTTTATAGACTAAAAAAAAATGGTAGTTGTCACTGAAAATATCAAGTAATTCGCGACGAAACTTTTTCTGGATCTACCTTTTTTGCTATTTTATTTTGCTAGGTTTTAAATATTTTTTTGAAAATATTTTGATGTAATGATATAATTTGATCTTTGAACTGTACTTCATATTTTTTTCATGCTAGCATTCCATGAAAACTATGGCTGAACTGCGCGACGAAAAAATAGACGTTTTACGATTTTCCTCTGATGCAGCCCGCCTTAATGAGAGACCGGAGCGAACCATAGAAATAACGCTCCTTTTATTTCAGTAATTCCCCGCCTCGAAACTATTAATTTAAAGGCTAAGTACCTTAAATACAGTTAGAGATCCGGTATACTTTTTTCTGTTATACAACAGAATAAAAATGTAATACACCGGATCTCTACTGGTTACTGGTCTACAAGTCTACATCATCAATATATAGTTTCCAGGTTGCAAGCCCATGTTGCAACCTCTAATTTATCATATGTGTGCAGAACAACTACGCTCTGCTACCAGAAAATGTGCGCAGAGAATCCGGACAAACGAAGCGGCGGGAAGAATTCTGTACCGGAACTTCACCGGGAAAAAACCACCGGTAAAAATAAGTACCGGGAAAAAATCTCCACGCGACACCACGCTTGTCCGACTAGAATCTAACCTAACCTATACGCAGTCTGCTACCACCGTAGCTTATATAGGGAGCTACGGGGCCCTATATACTAACCTAATTTAATAACTACAATTCAAACCACTTACCAAACTGAATCTTCTTAATCTTCGGATCCAACTTCGAGTGTCTTCGGAAGAGGAGGGGGTTGTTCCCTAAATCACCCAACCTACCCCATGAGATCTCAATCCCCAGAAAAAATACCTGATCCGTCTAGCAGTTCCACTCGGCAACAGATTTCGGCGTCCCCAGGCAGCCACGTTTCGCATCTCACAAGAAACAGTCAAAGTAAAAGGTTTCACAAACACAAATGTTCAATAGTTATTTAACAAACAGGAAATTCACAAATATAACTCAAACTAGTTAACAAGCAAAAGACGCGAGACCTCTCCGCGTATTAAAATCAAACCGATATGTCAGGACAAATGGCGGCCGTCCGCCATGCCATTCACGCGAGCAATTTCATGCGGCGCGGCCTCCCCGCGCGATGTCCAAACAATACTGAATTCAAAATGGTCGCTCGCGACTGCCGACGCCGGCCGAGCGGGCGACGACGCTACTAATATGAAACTACCCCACGCGCTAGAATATTACGGCGGCGAACGGACAAAACAACATAGATTTTATTACAAACATCCCCCCGTCCCGGTTTGAGAAGCAGACCGCTAGCTTACTCTACGGGAAGGCGGGCGAGAGAGGTCACAGCTCTCCTCAAAATCGAACCGTCGACCAACACCTCAGCCACACGCGGAGTGCCATCTCCGCCAAGAATCAAACGTAATATGCGAGCTCGTCGCCAAAGCAATGAGGGCAAATTTGCCTCTTTTAACAATACTAAATCACCCTCCCTGGGAGGCTCAGTCCTGTCTGTCCACTTCACTCTTTGCTGCAGCAAATGCAAATATTCAAGCGACCAGCGACGCCAAAAGTCCTGGCTCATTTGCTGCAACATTTGAAAACGCGACAACCGATATACGCGTTCATCCTTCCACGGGTATTCGGGCAGGGCATTCAACGGCCCTCCCACCAAAAAATGACCAGGGGTGAGAGCTTCCAAGTCATTTGGATCTGGAGATAGCGGACAGAGAGGACGAGAGTTGAGGACCGCCTCAACTTTACAAAACACTGTGGCCAGCTCTTCAAAAGTTAGAGCCGTTTCTCCGATAATGCGGCGGAGGTGAGTCTTTGCGGATTTCACAGCCGCTTCAAAAATCCCTCCCCAATGGGGGCAACTTGGGGGACTAAACTTCCAGGTTATTCCCCTTTGGGCAGCAATTTGACTTAAACTAGTACAATTTTTATCAATAAACACAGAAACATCCTTAAGATAATTTACAGTTCCCTTATAGTTTGTGCCATTATCAGACCTAATAAGGGAAGGTAGACCTCGACGCGAAACAAAGCGATCCAACGCGGCGACGAAGGCCTCCGTAGTCAGAGCCGATACCACCTCCAAATGGACAGCCTTGGTGGCCAAACAAACAAATACACACAAATAGCCCTTCACAATACGGGCATTACGAAAGGGAGAAGCCTTGATCGAAAAGGGACCGGCAAAATCGGTTCCAACGCCGTCAAACGGCCTCTAAGGTCGGATTCGATCAGCGGGCAAATCACCCATCTGTGGTTGCATCGTGGATGCCTTCAACCTATAACATGCAATACATCGAAACAGGACACTACGGATTGCTCTTCGGGCAGACAAAATCCAAAATTCGCGTTGCAAAATAGCCAACAAAGCATTGCACCCAGCATGGGCGTTACGAATGTGTCGATCAGACACCAAAAGCTGCACCAAGGGTCCGCCCTTGGGCAACAACAGAGGATGGCGAGTCTCATATGGAAGATCCGCCTTCCGGAGCCTGCCTCCAACCCGAAGAAGCCCATCCGAGTCGATGTACGGGTTCAAACGAGCGACCGCGCCCTTCAACTTAGCGCGTCCGTTGCGCAAAATCTGAAGCTCTGACTCAAACCGTCCGGTCTGCACGACACGGACCCAATGCAACAATGCGCTCCGGCGCTCTTCTGCACCTGCAATCGGCTCCAACCGCTTTGCCTGTGGGTTTCTACAATTATGTATGAAACGCTTAATCCAACTGGTAACACCCAGAAGCTTATCCAAGCTGCTATACCGAGCAAGTAGCCAATCCGGCTCCGACGTCGTCTCAGCGACTACAGCATGTACACGGAGCCCGGTCAAACTCAAAGAAGTAACATCTGTCTGACAGACAGGCCAAGAAGTTTCTGATCCCATCAGCCACTCTGGACCCCACCAGAGCGGGTGTGACACCAATTCTGGTGCCGTACAACCTCGGGAAGCACAGTCCGCTGGGTTAAGCTCTCCCGGCACATGTCTCCATGTTATATCAATTCCGATATTCTGGATTTGGGAAACCCGATTTCCCACAAAAACCTCCAAGGTATGTGGGGCCGCGCGCAACCATGCAAGCGCGACCTGGCTATCCGACCAGGCGAAGATGTCCCGTATCTCGACCGTGGACGCCAGCTCACATGCAACGTGATGCAACAATTTAGAGAGAAGGTGAGCTCCACTCAACTCAAGCTTGGGAATAGTCAGCCTAGTCCTGATGGGGGCGACCTTGCTCTTCCCTAACAAAAGCGAGACATTGACCCGGCCATCGGCGTCAACTGTCCGCATATAGACTGACGCGGCGTAGCCTCGCTCCGACGCGTCACAAAAGCCATGCAGGCTGGCTCGATATTTCCCGGGGGCAATATTCGACGAGGCAAGGCAATCCGATTGACTTCCTTAATCGATGAAAACAACTCGAGCCAATCATCCAATGGAGAGCCAAACAGCGGCTCGTCCCACGAGACGCCCAAAGTCCAAAGTCTCTGAAGAAGACACTTTGCAGAGAATATCACTGGACTGATCCAACCGCTTGGATCAAACATACGGGCTATTACGGACAACACCGTTCTCTTAGTCCAGACCTTTGGTATTTCCAAGTCCACTTGGAATGTAAAAATATCGGTTAGCGGCTGGTACTGCATGCCCAGCACCGCTATCCTGTTGGGATCATCCACATCCTCAAACAGGTGAGGGTTCTGTTGGTGATCCTCCGGGATCCCTTCTAGAACTTTAGGCTCATTAGACAACCACTTACGTAGCTCGTAGCCACCCGTTTTCAATATTTCAATCAATTCGTCCCGCAGTAGGAGGGCCTCCTCAATACTTTGGGCTCCGGTGCACACGTCATCGACATACAAGTCACGTGACAGCACGGAAGCCCCACGGGGAAAGCGGATCCGTTCCCGCTCTGCCAATTCAAGCAATGATCTGATGGCGATATAGGGACTAGATTTCAAACCATACGTGTTTGTATTGAGTTCATACACCGTCACAGGATCCTCAGGGCGCTCACGCCAGAGTATCAACTGGAATCGCCTGTCCTCAGGATGTATGACTGTCTGGCGGAACATCATCCGGATGTCCGCACCAAAAACCACTTGATGTCTTTTAAAGTTCAAGATGATGTCAATTATGTCCCTATGCAATTTGGGACCCGAATGCAAACACAGATTCAACGAAACCCCGTTCGAAGTGGGTGCGGACCCATCGAAGACGGTCCTCAATTTGCCCGTTGAGGCCTTCACCACCGCGTGGTGGGGCAAAAAAATTGGGTGGGGCTGTGTCGTGGACACGGCCGTTGGTTTTAACGTGAAACGTCTATGTCAGCGAGTCGCTTTTAAAGATTAGATTGAAAGAAAACAAAATAGTCTATTTCGATTTATCTATACAAACATACACCTTGTGGCTAAATTGACTCGATAAATAGCACTTGTACACTGTCAATCACCACATTGGATCGAATGCTGGGAGCATTCGCCGTTAATATGCGTTACAGACGATTTAGACAATAGAAACAATGCACAAACCACTTACCATGTAGGCAGGCTTCGAGCACGATTCCTCACGAATAGTTCTTCCTTTAGACACCTGGCCGGCCAGCCACACACGATTATAAAGTTCCAAAAAAACTGTTGAGCACTTGAAGTTTGATTAGGATAATTGAGTAAAAAAGATGTAATGTTTGGTGCGCGCGCGCCTTCGATTCAACGTCCAGACTCAGAATAGTTTACTGGTTCTGCCACCAGCCTATGGCGCTGTATTCCAAGACGCCGGTAGGATAGTACATGCGCCGGCGGTAATCCGGGCGCTCCATTGGCTAAGTCGCCTGCAGCACGACGAATCATGATGATTGACAAGTGCGTCGATAACGCGCGCGAAATTCGAATTGAAAAGTAAACGAAGTTTACGTTGAAAACGGAACATTCCGCCCACCAAAATACCAATGGGATTTTCCCAGAGTAAGAATAAGAAACGGTAATTAACGATAAATATGTTTAAGTTACTATCCTAAACTTAAAAGCTAAGAAATGCTAAGTTATAACGATTATACGGATGGTAGAGGACATAGTTTGACCAAAGGTCTCTTAAGCGAGTGATCTCTGGCTGTTCTAATGGTTGCGACTCTAACTACCCCATCAGGGCCAGGATGCAAAGAAACAACTCGTCCTAATGCCCATTGAAGAGGAGGCCGATTGTCCTCTTTTATAAGTACGATTGAGTTTACAATTAACGGTGTTGAGTCCGTGGTCCATTTTGCTCGCTGAGTTAACCCATGTAAATATTCATTTTTCCAGCGTTTCCAAAATTGTTGTTGAAAAGATTGGATAAGTTGCCATCGATTCAGTCGATTGATTTTTACGTCCTTGTAGTCGAAATCAGGAACTGCTGTAAGAGGTTCTAGCGTTAAAAAATGACCGGGCGTAAGAACGTTCAAATCGTTAGGATCCGAGCTCAATGGACACAAAGGCCGCGAATTTAAAATTGATTCGATCTGAGCGAAGAGTGTGGTAAGCTCTTCAAACGTTAAGACCTGATCGCCAACAATACGGTACAAATGACTCTTTGCGGCTTTGATTTGGATTTCCCACACCCCTCCAAAGTGGGGAGCAGAAGGTACGTTACGTTTAAAATCTATTTTTTCCGCATGAGAGGCTTGTTCGATACATGATGCTAGTTGTGAACTTGCACCAACGAAATTCGTACCGCAGTCAGAGTGAATAAACATTGCAGCGGCCGCGACGAGAAACGAAGCGACGCAATGCCGCGATGAAGCCGTCAGTCGATAAAGTAGAAACCACCTCAAGGTGCACTGCTTTTGTGCTCAAGCATACGAATAAACACAAGTACGCTTTATCGATTTTAGCACCACGATGAAGCCCGAGCTTAATTCGAAAAGGCCCTCCTAGATCGACACCTACGACAGAGAAGGGTTTTGCCTGATTGACACGAAAGGCCGGAAGGTCGCTCATAAAGGGTTGCAAAGGTTTCGGTTTAAGACGGTAGCATCTTATGCATCTTGAAAGATGATGACGTACAGCATGCTTTGCCGCAAGTATCCAAAACTGTTGTAAAATCAGATAGTTGGTTGTGTTCAGACCGGGATGAAAATTGTTTCGATGAATAGATTCGATTACAGCTGATGTAAGAACACTCTTTTGGGCAATAATGCGGGATACTTATGTTCGAAGTCAAGATCGGAGCGCGATAGGCGCCCGCCTACTCTGAGTATACCCTGCTCGTCCAAAAACGGGTTTAGTTTACGAAAACTGCGAGGTAACTGTATCTTTGATTGTAATTTGGATATGACATCCAAAAAAACAACGATGTTGGAAATGTTTGACGATAATTAGTAACGCACGATGACGCTCAGCGTCCGTTACGAAAAAGATTATCTGATCGCGGAACAGTGTTACGCATGTTATTACAAAACCTGCGAACGTAAGCGATAATGCGACAGATTTTATCTAAAGAAGAATATTTTTCGAATAGCCGATCAATTATAGACGTGTGATTAACGCTTTCGATTTGATCCGAAACGAGAACCGTGGTGCGACGCTGCTCAGAGAGCACCGCATTGTCATCGTTTGAACGATTTTTCGATGTATCGATTGGCCACTCAGACTGTGGTTGAGACAACCATTCTGGGCCCGCCCACCATAGGGCATTGTTTAGCAAATCGTGAGGCAATTGCCCACGCGAACAAACATCTGCAGGATTTGTGACAGATGGTACGTGCCTCCAGCACTCGGTCGGTACGATATCTTGAATGTGACTTACGCGGTTTGCAACGAATGTCACCCAGCGAGAAGAAGGAGCTCGCAACCAGGATAAGGTAACGGTGGAATCACACCACAGATAAGTGTCATGGACAGGAATCCGCAGCGTGTCCTTGACAAATTTGATAAGGTCTGTAAGCAAAACTGCACCACACAGCTCTAAGCGAGGTAACGATTGACGTTTTAAAGGAGCTACACGAGCCTTTGCACATACGAGAAAGACGCGAACGGAGCCGTCAGACTCGATAACACGCAGGTATATAACGGCGCCATATGCTGCTTCGGAGCTGTCACAAAATCCATGCAGTTGATATGATTGAGCGCTATCGGTAGCGTATTTACGTGGAATTTTAAGATTCCTAACTTGAGGAAGCTGTTCAGAGAACTTTTCCCATTGAGAGATAATTTCCGGTGGGGGCTTATCATCCCATGAAAGACCTAGAATCCAAAGCTTTTGAATAAGACATTTGGCATGAATTGTCAAAGGAGATAGAAAACCCAGAGGATCGAAAATTCTGGCAACCTCACTCAAAATCGTTCGCTTGGTGCACGGTTGATTAGATGGATTAACGGTAAAGACGAACGAATCCGAAGCAGGCTCCCACTTAAGGCCCAGAACCTTGATAGTTGTGTCTTCAGTTTCGGTAAAAGTGATTGCTTCTGAAAGACACGCCTCCGCGGGAAGATCGCTAAGTAGCTCGGGTCGGTTACTCACCCATTTTCGGAGCTCAAACGAGCCAAGACCGAAAAGAGCGATGAGTTGAGTTTTGATTTCTCTGGCGTCCTTCAGCGATGAGCTTCCGGATATGACGTCATCAACGTATATGTCGGAAGTTAAAACGGTTTTGGCCTTTGGGTACTTGTGACCCTCATCGTTGGCCAGTTGCTGAATAGAGCGGCACGCCAGGAATGGAGCGGAAGACACTCCGTACGTTACGGTATTTAATACGTACTCTTGAAGAGGCTCATCTGGGTGAGCTCGCCAGAGAATACGTTGATAATCACGATGTTGAGGAGCTAGGTTGATTTGACGGTACATTTGGCGCACGTCTGCCATGAAGACAATTGCGTGCTCACGGAAATGAAGAAGGATCTCTACGATATTTGATTGTAGCTTCGGTCCCGTCAGCAGCGAGTCGTTTAGCGATTTGGAAGTTGCATCTTTAGCCGAGGCGTCGAATACAACGCGAAGCTTCGTTGTAGCGCTGTCGGGACGTAGCACACAATGGTGCGGTATATAATACTTGCCTTGACCCATTTGCTTGGCAGGTACCAGAGTCATGTGACCACTGTCGATATAGTCAGTCATGAACTCCACGTATTGTTGGTTTAAATTGTGATCGCGATACAGACGCCTTTCAATGGCATGAAAGCGTCGTAAGGCTATCTCTCGAGAACCTTCAAAGATTGGCTCCCTCGTCGTCCTTGAAGGGGAGACAAACTACATATCTACCTGTCTCGTCACGGTAGTGATTACTGAGAAAACTATTTTCACAGCGTTGCTCTTCTGGGGTCAATCGGGAAGATTGTGGAACGTTATCGATTTCCAGAAACGTTGAACAATTTTGTTTAAACTATCGTCTACGGTAGAAGGGGCTACTCCTAGTAGACTGGACGATGCGAGTCTGGACTTCCCAAGAAGAAGCCAGCCGAAGACTGAGTTGAAAGCTCGCGGTTGAGAGGCGTTACCCTTCAGACGTTGTTCGAGAAGTGACTCAGCAAAGACGTCGGCACCTAACAAGACGTCGATTGGACCAGGGATGTCAAAACCAGGATCAGCTAGCGGTAGTGTTTTGACCTCCTCCCATCCTTTCGTATTTAGCCTTGCTATCGGTTGATCTCCGCAAATGCTCGGTATGACGAGCATTCCCAGACGAAACTTTACGTTACAGTTGGTGCCAATGTCGCATGTAACAAAGCCACTGACTGAGGCAGGGCTGCCCCCTAACCCATAAACGTTGATATTACCAGTTATAGGTTTTAGATTTAATCGTTGAGCGGCGTGAGCCGTGAGAAAATTGTTTTGACTGCCGGTGTCAAATAACGCGCGAAATGTATGAAATTCACCAGAAGCATCACGAATCTGGACTAGAGCTGTTGCCAGTAACACGGTTGTGGTTACGGTTGGATCAGACTGAGTCAACGAATCCTTAGCCACCTAAGGTCGCCGAGCTTGCCGCCGGCTCCTTATGTAGCAAAGTGTGGTGTTTACGTCTACATTGTCGACATGAAAACATTGATGTGCACTCTCGCACTGAATGGGATGCGTTAAGACAATTGTAGCACCATTTCTTTTCAGTGGCCACAGCCATGCGCTCATCTATTGATTTTGCCAAAAAATCATTACAGGCCGAGATGTGATGTTCATTGCGACAGTAGGCACATTTACGAATCGGAGTGCTCGAATTGTGAGCAGGTTTCGCTTGTTGTTTATCACCAACATTTTTATGAGTAGTGACGGTGGGAGCGACAAGCGAATGCGTGACGTTATGTCGCTTGAACTTCTGTGAAGTTCCCGGTGTGTCCTTTGAAACGTTAGCGGTTTTATTGGTAACATTCGAAAAGTGCGTGTCGCGAATTAATGCTTCACCTTTAGAGTGTAAGAATGCCCTTAAATGGTTATACTGTGGAAGCTCAATATCGGTATGTTTTTCCTCAAACTCGCGTCTTAATTTGGTATCGAGTTTGGCCAGAACATTATAACAAAGAACAAAATCCCATTTATCGGTAGGTAATTTTAAAGTTTTTAAAATTGTTAAGTTCTCATCGATCGTGTCTAAGGCGCGTCGAAAATCTTGAGCGTTCGAAGTCTTTAAACTAACGTCCAAGATATCACGCCAGCACGTAAACGCTAATTCGCGTTTATCTTCATAACGGGACTTGAGAGCCTCGTACGCACTTAAATAATGTTCACTTGCAACAGGAAAAGTTCTAATGAACGATAAAGCATCACCACTTAAAACTGACACGAGATAGTGAAATTTCTCAATATTACATAAGGAGGTAGAATCATGTATCAACGCGTTATAAGTTGCAATGAACTCAGGCCATTCCTTGATAGCACCGGAAAAAGTTGGCAACGAAATTTTTGGTAACCGCATATTTCCACTGTGCGAACCGGTCAATGAATTATGTTTCGAAGTGTCAGCTTGTTGAGATGAACGTTGTTCAAATTTTCGTTGAATTGCCAACACTTGAAAATACAATTCGTCAAATCGATCCTGAAGTTCATCGTCCTCCTCATCGGCATCATCCTTAAGAAGGTCCAAAATAATAAAATGGGAGTCATGAAAACTATCAGCAATCGTTTTTATTTCATGACAATATGAAAGAAATAACCCTACTTGTGATTCATCGGTATTGGCTAAGGTACCTACTTCCAAAGCCTTCGTTAAGCGATTATATGCTATAGTTCGTTTACGTCGCAAACTGGGCAAATTATTAATAGTGTACGTATTTTCGATACCCTTTTTAATAGTAGGTTTAGATTTACGCCTTGATAGTAAAGACATAATTAATATCAAAACAATAAAACCTGATAGCAACAAATATTCGGATTCGATAAAAAAGTTTAGTTGCGAACGTCTTCAGCGAGACCGCGTTCACAAGAATCGACGAGAATCACTGGGGCGGTATTACACGACAACAGGTAATATTGTCACCTCGGTCACTTGAGTTTTAAATTGAAATAAATTAAATTGATAAGGATGAATTAAATGAGCGTTAGGAACACTAAAAACGGTTTGCGATATTCGTTAATGTACGGTAAATAAAAAAAAATAAAAATCAGTTTTTTTTTTGTAAAAACAAAAAACTATGATTTTTAACCTAAAACGGTAATAATGAAAATGTGAACGCACCAAAATTCGTTGAAAATATGATACGATAAACGATACAACGTCACGATAAAAAATATTTCGTAATTTGAAACGAAATAAATTTTCGATAAATAAATATCAAGAGGAAACGTTGAACGGTTGGAAAAAAGTAGTCGAGTTATAACGAACTATCAACATAAAATTATGAGAAGGTGGATTTGCAATATTGTATTATTGCGAACGGTAAAACGGTAGATAATTTTATGCTAATAAGTATAAAACGACAAAAGAATTTATTTTCAACAAATATTCTAGAAACTGATGGAAGCCATCTTAAATCGATAATCGGTAGGTAAGGTACTCAACAAAACAAAATGGAACAAAGACTTGTTTTCCGATTAGTAATTGAAACAAAATGTTATGTTTATTCGTTTTAGCTGTACTAGTAAGTATAATAAGCGTGGAATACGGTAAATGAAGTAGCAATTACTAAATCGAATTGGTATTTGGCGGCAGACTGAAGGTAGGTATCCAAAGTTCCCGGGTTTCGGCACCAAAAAATGTGGCTAAATTGACTCGATAAATAGCACTTGTACACTGTCAATCACCACATTGGATCGAATGCTGGGAGCATTCGCCGTTAATATGCGTTACAGACGATTTAGACAATAGAAACAATGCACAAACCACTTACCATGTAGGCAGGCTTCGAGCACGATTCCTCACGAATAGTTCTTCCTTTAGACACCTGGCCGGCCAGCCACACACGATTATAAAGTTCCAAAAAAACTGTTGAGCACTTGAAGTTTGATTAGGATAATTGAGTAAAAAAGATGTAATGTTTGGTGCGCGCGCGCCTTCGATTCAACGTCCAGACTCAGAATAGTTTACTGGTTCTGCCACCAGCCTATGGCGCTGTATTCCAAGACGCCGGTAGGATAGTACATGCGCCGGCGGTAATCCGGGCGCTCCATTGGCTAAGTCGCCTGCAGCACGACGAATCATGATGATTGACAAGTGCGTCGATAACGCGCGCGAAATTCGAATTGAAAAGTAAACGAAGTTTACGTTGAAAACGGAACACACCTTGTATTCTATACAAACATGTAAATTAAAAACATAACACTTAAAATAAATTGCATGTGGATAAGGCTGTTTTTGGTTTGATGTGATAATTTATTTGTGATTTTCTTGTATATATATACTCAAGATGATACAATAAAGATGGTGCACCCACGCTTTACAAAATATTTTTTTCAAAAACAATGTTTTTTATAAACTACAGATTTTAAAAACATCTGGGTGTACAAACTAATCCTTTTTTATAAAATGATTATTTTACAAACAAATTACTTAACAAAGACTCAATTGGTAAAACATGGCAAAATAAAATATCTTATGACAAAATACATCGTTCGCTAAATATTATTTACCAAAACTAAAAGATATGAAGTTTTAAATGTCTACAAACATAAGCGAAGTCCCCTGGGTGTCTATTAAAATACAGATTTTTATCACATCGATTATCATGTCCCAGAAAACTATTCCACGTTTTTCAATATATTTTTTTCTTAAAACATCGAAAAACTTATTATCGCAGTTTCATAATATCGAACAACATTTCCTAAAAAAAACGTTATAAAATTTCTACTATTCCTAGAAAAACGATATATCAAACTAACATTTCTTACATATATTAAGATATCGATGTAACCATTTATAATAACATTTTTAATATGTAACGATGCGTATCATAACTTTTAATCGCAGTAACGTTTCATCGAACGCTGCATTCGCTTGTTGTTGCTTAAAACATGCAAAAAGGTATAGCAAGATTAAGGCATACAGCATGCATGCATGCAGCAAGCACAACAAACATGTAGCAAGCATCAGCAAGCATGCAGCAAGCATGAAACAAGCATGCAGCATGCATGCAGCAGTCATACAGCAAGAATGCAGCAGGCATTCTGCAAGCATGCAGCAGGCATGCAGCAAGCATGGAGCAAACATGCAAGCAGGCATGCAGCAAGCATGCAAACATGCAGCAAACATGCAGCAAGCATGCAGCAAGCATGCAGCAAGCATGCAGCAAGCATGCAGCAAGCATGCAAGCAGGCATGCAGCAAGCATGCAAGCATGCAGCAAGCAAGTATTTCTGGGTGGCTCCACCAGAAGACTCGCTCCGTCGGCTCTTCGATTCATTCGGGCACTTAACCTCGCTCCGCTCGAGAGGTCGCCGGCTCGCTTCGCTCGCCACCTCCCCCCCTCGCTTCGCTTCGGCCTCGTGCCCTCATTTTCTCAGGACCTCCTTCGCGAGCCTTCTGGTTCCGCGCGAAGGAATAACACTCTAGTATATGACAAAGTTGAGCCACGTGGAGTCGGGGTGCTCTGAGTCGGATTTGTGATCCATTTATAATTAATGGACTAGCTATAAATTTACTGTTGATCAATACAATACTACCAGATTAATCTATCTATATAGGGTAACATAATAATATAATATTTGATGTTTCAAATATATTGCAAACTGAAACTTACGTGGAAATAAAATTATGGGTAACAAAACTTTGATGTTTCATTATTTCGATGAAATACATAAAATATGATAAGAAATAACGATAGAGTGTGTTTGTATGTAATGAATAATCGTGTAAATGAAATTTCGATGTAAAGAGATTTAAGGATTTGTTACATATTGTATTAAAATATCTGCGAATGGTTTTATGGGACATGAAAATCGTTGAAGTAAATTGCGATAAAGTGATGGGTTCCCGAAGTCCCCTACATGTTCACCGGGAAATTTTGTATTAAGGAAATAAATGTTGTGGTCTTTTACTTACTTTAAATCTCTCTCGAACCAAAGTCGATCACAAACATTGCAAGATAACACAAACGGATTTTCTTCGAATATAGTTTTGAAGCGATTATCCGCCATCGCCAATGATTTTGCATAACATCACTTCGACTACAGTTCAAGTTCCCCAGTTCACTAAACGGATTCCACATTTGTATGGGTTGTATGTATATCTTTGCCTGTTACGTCCATTGCAATAAGTACATCTTCGGTAGCAATGCTCGCGGAGTCGATGTTGTTCAAGTTTGAAGTTGTTTGTTAAGCCATGGGACCCCCTCTAAAATAACGAATAAATAATAAACACAAATCTATCTCGTTGCCACAATAATAGCAGGAGCTCTCCAGGAGGATGTTATCGATGCTGTCTCCTAGCGGCGCGGTTACCGTCACTTTATAATTAAGAACATAATATTATAATACTATGTAAGTTCTAATCGAAAGAGCAGACGAACTTGCTATGAAAGGAGCAGATGAAACTTTCGTGGGACCTGAACCCAGACTTCCCATAGCTTATGGGATAACGAAAGGCGTCATCAAGTATAGAATGAAAGTTGAATCCAAAGAAGATGGAGAAGAACTAGAAGTCTAAGACAATCTAAAATCTTCATCAAAGCAGCAGACCAAAAGAAATCAAAACATCTACATACTTAAATTGAGTAGGAATAACGTTGGAATCATCATAGGAATCCTCACAGGACACTGCCAACTGAATAGACACTTGACAGTGATTAAGCAAAGAGATCCTATCTGTCCCAGCTGCCTGGAAGAAGAGGAAACGAGCTTTCATCTAGTAGCAGAGTATCCCGCTTACGCTGCTGCGAGGAGAGAAGTAATGGGCTCAGACGCCCTATCTGAAAATGATCTGAGCGACATTACAATAGGGCAGTTATTAAAATTCTGCAAAGTAACAGGTAGATTCAGTGGGTCGCCACCAACGTAAGTTACCAGGTTACTCAAAACCCTATACGGGTCTCGGGGAATCGGGTGAAATGGTCCCAGCATAAGTGGACTGATCACCCGTCTGGTGCTCGCGCTGGCGTCCTCATATAGTAAATAAATAAAAAGTTCCAATCGAGAGTCTTGGAAGAAGGAGAGAAAGGCATTTGCCCAGTACTGGGATATTGATGGCTATTAAATAAAAAAATAATAAATAAATGTAAGTTCCCGCGGCGGCGCGGCGGCGCGGCGGGGCGACGGCCGGCGGCGCCGCCTATATGTCTTCCTGATAAACTTAAAAACTACTGAACTTCAGCTTCAACTTTTCATTAATAGACAAAGTGATTTGGGGAAGGATTAGGTACCTACGTAATTAGGTACTTATATAATTTAATATTATTTTGTGTATATTAGTTGGTCGGATTTTGATGCGGTTTTCAATTTTAGGTAGGCAACTTCTTCAATAAAGTGTACCTATTTAACATTTTCATCTGTGCTAAGGCGGGCCAATATATATAAATTATTATAACACCAAGCCAGGCAACGACCTGCATTCGTCTAGTGTAGATATGCCGGTTGTCTAATGGGGTTGGTCAAATAGGATTTGTAATTTACCTATATTCGTAATTAAATGACAAAAAACTACTATTAGGTTTAGTTTTCCCCATTTTCCTTTAATTTAATTTATAATGTTTGTTAGAAAGATTTGATCCTTTTGATTAACTCCATCGAGTGATTCCATAAAAATCCAGGTGTTATTTTTTTTGTATTGTAGCCAGTTCGATTCCCGGGCGTGGCATTTTAATTTTTAAAAAACTTTGAATGCAGATTTGATTATTTTTTAAATGAACGAATGTTTCTTTAAATAAAAATTTAATGTCTTCAGGATTAAGGTTACTTTCCCTGAAAGAGAAGTAAATTCCGTTTCGTCTTGATAGTGTTAAAACGCTGTCAAATCTGCTTCGCTCGACCGATATTGGATATTTGTATACCAGTGTGTAGCCTAGAATTTCCTCTTTTCGATGATAGGTGTGACTTATATTTCATCCTGGGTTTTGCTCGGGCTGTGGCTCAAAACGTAATTTTTTATTTTTTTTAAATTCTTTTTGGTTATTTTGAAGTACAAATATTATTCAAATTACTTTTATTTTTAATTTAATCAATAGTTCTCAATAATATCTATAAGTGAACGTAAAAATCATCGCTCTATCACTAATGAGTCGTGAGTAATACTAAATTGAAATTTTCAAAACGGCGTTTTTCGTAATTTCACGCGGCGGCTCCCCCCGCCCCTCCCGTAGGGCTCCAACCTTATCTCAAGGTCTTAACACCAAACTGACTATATAAGCTAAATAATGATACTAGATTCATGTTTCTAAGACTAATAGTTTTGAAGTTATTAAAGTGAGACGATATATCCCATTTCGTTACGGTCTGAAATCCTGGCATGGTACCCGTATGGCGCTGATTTTAAAGACGTTTCACGTCAAAAATAATGCTCAGTTGAGCTCCAATCAACTCGAGCCGGAGACATGTGACCCAAATCCTCGTACTCGCGCATAAATTCAATATATTTATCGCGAAGTACGTGGTCACGCTGCATGCGTCGCTCCATGGACAGCAGTCGTTTCTCCGCAAGCGCCCTACTTTGCCCTAGGCTAGGACGAGAGGCAACAAAGGGTAACCTAGTTACAAACCGACCGGAGGGCAACCTCTCCGTGGTCGATCGAAAGAGGGCTTCGCACTCAGCGTGTTCCGGATCCATCCTGGAACTCATAGGTGGCTCCTCCACCTCCCAAAACCTTTGCATGGTCCTGGCCAAGGACGCAGATGCGACGACCGGTGGCTCCTCCACGGTGCTATTATCAAACACAGGGCCCATCAGGGCGAAACCAAAGATAGTAGACACTGCCATCAGTGAAGACGAACCTAGAGCTTTCTGGGTACCCAACAAAATCCAACCCAATACGTCCGAGCCCAGGAGCAAGTCCACTGGGCCGGGATGAAAGACAAAGGGGTCGGCCAAATCCAGACCCGAAACCAAAGACAACACACCCGGCGGTATGTCTGTCGAGGGGTGCCAACCCGCAATGGTATCCATTACCATAGCCGAAGTCGTGATCCTCATTGTGGAGGACTTCAGCGAAGAAAAGGTGACAAGTGTCTGGCCCGTCAGACACTTCACTTGTATGCCACCAACTCCAAGAAGTGGCACAGGCGAGTCTTCCACGACTAAACCTAACTGGTGTGCCACTCGAGTGGTAACCAAACTGCTTTGAGCCCCTGAGTTCAACAGAGCTCTCAAATTCATGGCTTCCCCCCCACGACCCCATACGCGGACCACCGCGGTAGGGAGCAGAACCGTCCGCGGCTCTGTCCCAGCAAGGGAGCAAGCTAGTTACGGGCTCCCCACTCTCTCCAAACCAGGGGCGCGCCACTGACCCGGATAATATGGCGGGCGAGTGCACATCCCCATCTGAGGGGGGGCATAACCCGCGGCCCGGCCATACCTATGGTACGGCGGGTGGTACTCCAGCCGTGGGTACTCGTGCAGCGGCGGAGAAAACCGCTGCGGCTGCATGTGTTGGGTATTGGTAACCCGCGTGGAGGGGGGTGTCCCCACTCTCACGTCCGATCTAGGGCCCCCGCCCATGGGGGCCCTATCCGGGGCCGGGCCAGCCACATACTGGCCATGACCTTGGGGCGCGTGGTCCCGGTCCGCCAAGACCCGCGCAGGTACGCGACCCCCCTCCCGAGGGGGGGTGCGACGAGCGAAGCCGCGTCCTCCGTCCGATGGTGGAGGGCTTCGCGCAGGAGCGCCCCCGCCCATAGGGGACCCCTGCCTCAACAACCGGGGGCCATCCCCGTTCCGGTTCATGCAGAGCATCACGTGGTGCTGCCCACGGCATGCACTGCATGGTATGGCTCTGGGACAGTCACGTGCATAGTGACTGCCCAAACAGTAAAAGCAAAGTTCATGCCGCTTTGCCATGCGGCGCCTATCTTGTACTGGCAGTCTCTGCCAGTCCCTGCATTGCAGCAGGCTGTGGCCCATCCGGCCACATTGCAGGCAGTCCGCGTCCCCCGCGACTGCTGCCGTGTGTGCAACCCGCACACCAGCTCCACGCGGTGGCGGTTGCCGTCCCTGTTGGGGCCTACGTTCAGGCGCTCTGGATGGCGCTGAGTCCGTCATGGTATTCTCAGCCGCCCGTGCCTCAAACTCCAAAAACTTCACCAAGTCAGTGAATGTTGGTAGGGTGGTGCTATCCCGTTCCGCATTCTCGCGCTCAAATCGCGAGCGGATGTCATTGGGTAATTTGCCCAATACAATGTGCACCAGCAAAAAGGACCATTGGTCCACCGGCAGCCCCAGTGTGCGGAGCGCGTTACAGGCCACTGTAACGGGCGTGAGCAACTGCAGGCGCAACTGTGCCCTGTTGGCCACCTTGGGCAGGGCCATCAACTGTGCGGCGTGCGCATCCGCTAACAAACGTAAGTTTTGGTAGCGGGAGTTCAATAACTCCCAGGCCGTGTCGTACTGGTCGTCCTCCACCCGGAGGTGCTGGATGAGCGACCGCGCTTCACCCTCAAGAGTGGAGAGGAGGTAGGCCATCTTCTGGGCCTTCGACAAATCCTGTCGTGCTACGACCAGGGACTCAAACATATTTTTATATGCCACCCACTCCTCCATCCTACCCCCAAAGTGGGACAGCTGAAGGGTGGGGAGCCGACCAGTAACCGCTGGTCCTTCCTGTCTAACAGGTGTGCGAGGGGCTGGTCCGCCAGCCTGTCTCGCCCTTATTGCGGCCGCCGCCTCCACGATGTCATCGTGCAGACTCAGGATCTGGTCCAGGTCCGCCACGTGACCTGCGTAGACCTCCGGGGTAAGGTCGGCTTCGGTAAGCGCCGCCATGGCCGCTTCCGCGTTGTTCAATCGTGAGCGGAGCTGATCCGCTCTTTCCAGTATAGCGGCCTCCCTGTCCTTCCGGGACAGGAGTCCACCGGCCGTCACAAACCATCTCAATTCGTTGGCGAGTGTCGCCTTAGCATTGGGGACCTTCGCCATCGCGTCAAGTCACAAACAAAAAATAACAAAAGGTAAATAAAAAACAACAAAATCAAACAACTACACGAAGAACCGCGGTAGGTATGAGAATGGCACAAACCCGGAACGCACGGTACAAACCGCAAACAAATACAAAAAAGGTTACAAATATTCTTATACAAACAAACTAAGAAAAATCTAATAATTTTTACAAACAATTAATTATTTTTTACAAACGAACAAATAGAGGGTAGATACAAACTACGCTCTGCTACCAGAAAATGTGCGCAGAGAATCCGGACAAACGAAGCGGCGGGAAGAATTCTGTACCGGAACTTCACCGGGAAAAAACCACCGGTAAAAATAAGTACCGGGAAAAAATCTCCACGCGACACCACGCTTGTCCGACTAGAATCTAACCTAACCTATACGCAGTCTGCTACCACCGTAGCTTATATAGGGAGCTACGGGGCCCTATATACTAACCTAATTTAATAACTACAATTCAAACCACTTACCAAACTGAATCTTCTTAATCTTCGGATCCAACTTCGAGTGTCTTCGGAAGAGGAGGGGGTTGTTCCCTAAATCACCCAACCTACCCCATGAGATCTCAATCCCCAGAAAAAATACCTGATCCGTCTAGCAGTTCCACTCGGCAACAGATTTCGGCGTCCCCAGGCAGCCACGTTTCGCATCTCACAAGAAACAGTCAAAGTAAAAGGTTTCACAAACACAAATGTTCAATAGTTATTTAACAAACAGGAAATTCACAAATATAACTCAAACTAGTTAACAAGCAAAAGACGCGAGACCTCTCCGCGTATTAAAATCAAACCGATATGTCAGGACAAATGGCGGCCGTCCGCCATGCCATTCACGCGAGCAATTTCATGCGGCGCGGCCTCCCCGCGCGATGTCCAAACAATACTGAATTCAAAATGGTCGCTCGCGACTGCCGACGCCGGCCGAGCGGGCGACGACGCTACTAATATGAAACTACCGCACGCGCTAGAATATTACGGCGGCGAACGGACAAAACAACATAGATTTTATTACAAACAATATGTTAGAATTTATGAAGCACCGTTATCTCTTCCATAAATTAAATTAGGCGATCTCCGAAGCGCCGGGTGTGGGGGGAGGGGGGGAAGTGCTCTCGCAGACAGGCAAAACAGCGCGACCCTCATTAGTCAGGCAGATACGGGCTCCTCTCGCGGCCACACCATACTAATATTTACGACGACGCAAAAAATATGACCTATAACCAAATATTTTTACACGACTACGGTGAAGCGAATCAGGGTTATGATTTTGACCAGTATGTATGTATATAAGTATATTTGTTTTGTATATAATGTTCATCTGTTCCTCATAAACTACAAACAGTAGTTTAGTAGCAATAGTAAGGTAGACCTCAACGTAGCGCTGCAATGTACTTCGCCATTTTTCCCATTTACCCCCTTTTTGAATTTTTTTTTACAAAAACTGTAGAGAATCCGATGTACAGTGTTTTCTCCAAATATTATAGAAATTCACATAAATATCACTACTGCAAACTTTCCTCTTCTAGCCCCCATTTTCTCCAATCAAAAAAAGCACTCGACAAAGCAAAATAAATAAATAACTAAGGTAAGTTTGTATAACCATCTATAACCCGATAAAGCAAAATCGGCCAGTCTTGAAATGGAGACTCTCGCTCGCTTCGCTCGTTCGGTCAATCAAAGCTGGCCAAACGGTGTATGGTCGTCCGCTATGTGAGGGCATAAAGTCGAAAACTATTTTTTTTTTTATCATGCCGTGTGTGGTATCAAATAAAAGGGCAAAATTATCACATTTCGAAAATTATATTGTGTACAGTTGCATGCGGATTAGCTTGCATACCCTGGATTAAATGTTCTGTAAAACTTTACTTTATTACGAAATATAGGTAATATTCCAAAAGAATGTAAATAAAAATAATTTCAACAAAAATTAAAACCCAACTACTACTTACAGGAAAGTCGCAGCCGTATGTCTTCTATGCTAATAAATAAAAAAAACCAGTAACATACGACTCCTTGTTTCGTACCATGTCGGATCGGATGACGAATCTACAATATGCATATCCTTTTTTGATGGCAAATTGACTTTGATGGCAAACTTACAGCCTCTTTTTTAGGCTGCAGCTTTTTGTTTTGTTTTCGAACTTATTTATATTTCATTCCTCTACAAATGTTACAAAAATATTACTATATAGGTACATAGCTCTATCATTCTGTTTTTGTAATAAAAAATAATTGCAATAATATTCAATCAAAGCATAATAATTTTTTTTTTCAAAAAAAAAATGAACCGACTTCCATTATAATACTGAAAATCATGAAATAACTTAATAGGCAGATTAATCAAAAAGAAAAATGTATTGGCATGCTACCTACTGAACGAGGTGAAGTCGGTGCCAAGTGCAGGAGTAAGGATATTATGTAGTTGTTTAGTTAGGCATTTTATTTGTACTACATGGTTCTTAAGCTAATTTAGATTATTTAATTTTTAATTTGGCACCGACTTCACCTCGTTCAGTAGGTAGCATGCCAATACATTTTTCTTTTTGATTAATCTGCCTATTAAGTTATTTCATGATTTACAGTATTATAATGGAAGTCTGTTCTTTTTTTTTAAAAAAAAAAATTATTTTATCATTTTTAGTGCACCTATAAAACCTATTTTCATGTTGTCATGAAAACTTAAACTTATTCCTAATCGCTGGCCGAAAATTAAGAAATAGAAACTTTTTATGTCAGTTTGATTTGAAATGTCAAAATATGTCAGAATTCCATGGAATTTTTGGCACATATATAGACCAAGAGCCTGCGACGACCAAACCGTTCTTCTTTTACAAATGCTGAATATTTATCTGTGTGGGATATACGGATAAAAAAGATTAGCGACTAGGCATGAAGTTTGGATCTTAGTTGCTTATGCAGGTAATATGGATAGCAAAAGTGATTTTTACAGGTATAAAAAGCACCTTTGGGGACCTCTCAAAGTAACATTGAATTCAGCTTTTATAATAAAACAAATATAACTATAATTCAGTAAATTCAGTAAAGTTACAATGTCTGGCAGGGGTTTATATCTGCATCAATTGCTTAGCAATGGAGGGCATGATTTCTAATATTATTCGGAATAAAATCTTATAAAAACTTTTACTTTGAGGAAATATAGCTACCTTAAATATTATTGCTACAAATTATCTGATTAAGTAATCATGATGCAACTTTTATAGTCGATAATCGCTATTTCTGTGTGTTGGGGACATGCAAAGAGAATCTTGAGTTTTCATAAAATAACGAAGGGCATGCTCTCGCGGGCTTTTGCTCTATAATCCAATGTTTGTATTTAAATATTTTATTAGGTATCTGTAAAATTACCGAACAGATTCTGACGTGGTTAAAATGGGACCAACTTGGGAATAGACCCTTTCGAATAAAAAAATAATTTCGGAAATCAGTCCACAGTAGGCGGAGAAATCGGCGAACATACATAAAAAAAAACATACATACATCGAAACATATAACCTCCTCCTTTTTTGGGAAGTCGGTTGAAAAGTTAAATAAATGTAGGACTCGAGGTGAATTTATCTTGGGAAAACAGGTACAGTTAGAAATACCTAATCTACCCAACATTATATCTCGATGACCCAGATAAATGATAATTTTGTAGTTACTTAATATGTCAACAAAGTTGAATATTCTCTCTCTCTCTCGGCCAAAAGACGTCCACTGCTGGACAAAGGCCTCCCCCAAGGATTTCCACAACGACCGGTCCTTCACCAGGTCGTCGGTCCACCGAGTGGGAGTGGAAAGTTGAATATTATTTTTGTTTAATTAGGTTTTGGGTCCTGAGAGAGACTGGAGCCCCAAGCGTGGCGATGTCTCAGTATCGCTACGTCAGGTCAGGACCGCCGTCAAATCAAGGCGTGGCTTGGCAAACTCTTCCAGGCATAAATATGAAATTCCCGTATTCTCGTAATATATTTATCGTCAGACACAAGCTGTCGGTGGAGGCGGCTTCGGAGGACAGTGGGGCTTGGGAGGAGGTGTGAGAGGCACGCAAGTACAGCCTGGAGGGCGAACCACTGGTGGGGATGGGAGAGTTGAAGCTGGTGGAAGTGAATCTGGCACTGGTAATGTATGTGGATGTTTCGAAACAGATTCATCAGGTGATGACGATGCAGGCGATTGAGTTGAAGACGGTATTGCAGGATCTGTTCCAGGTTGAGGCAAAGGTTTCATTAGAGACGGAGGTGGCTGGTGCGGCGAGGCCGAGGGTGCGGCGAGCGAGGACGGCTGCGGCAGCGGCACGTCCGGGTCCAGACCGCGGATGGCGGCCAGGAGGAGGTCGATCTCTCTCTGCTGGATCTGCAGCTCGACTTTCAGTTCCTCCAGAGACAAACTTATTGCCATCCAGCGGGATTTCTTATCCAATTTCTGTTAAATAAGTAATTTAATATAAATCGATGTCTAATCATATGTACGGTGAATCTGGGGGCAAAAGCTAATAGAATAATGTGTGAGTATATAAATATACCTAGATTATACATGTAGATATGTCAAACAAAATCTTCAGAACAAACCTTGGCTTCTTGCTTCATCGCCTGGCGGTTCACTTCAAATATGATGATCAAAGCGCCGAGAGCGAATATGATCATCTCTCCTGAAAATAACAGACTTATGTAAATAACACAACATTATTATCAACACCTGGTACAGCCCCAGTCTTTCATAATCCTATCATACTTAATCCTACTAATATTATAAATGCGAAAGTATGGATGAGAGTTTGTGAGGATATTTGTTACTTAGCACTTAGGCTACTTTTTATCCCGAAATTCCCACGGGAGCGAAGCTCCGGGGCGCGTCTAGTATAAAATAAGGTCACCCAGCAGATCGGTGCCGACGTCGATGGCCTCCCTGTCGGAGACGGCGACGGGCGCGCGCGGGCCGGCCAGCTGCAGCGTCCACATCTTGAAGCGCAGCTCGCCGGCGCGGTACCAGCGGCCGGCGCGCGCGCACACCGCCCGCCCGAACAGCGGGTGCGAGCGCGCGTACGTCTGCACGCAACATGCACTCATCACAACTACATCCGACGAGACTGCTTGGGGGTCGGGTAGAAAAGATCATGTGTAATATGGCAATGTCCGAGTCAATCAACTATAGATACATTAAAGTCAATGTAATATCGGTACGTAAATTCATACGATGCTGTTCTCAACTTCTCATACTCATGCATGCCCCTAACGAAATAGAACCTAAAAATGTGTATGGTATGTATATCCAATAGATATAGACAAGGCATATTATATGTTGAATAGGTATAATTGATGACCTTGAGTCTATTGGCAATGGGTGAGCTCATCTGCCGAGCCAGCAGCGTGGCGAACCGGAACATCGGGAATTGGTCCAGTTGCGACATGGTTGCATACCACCGCTCCTCTGCCCGCTCCCCTGACCGCCCCGCTGCACGCCCCGCCACACGCTGGTACTACGGGCGCAGGCCACTGCTCGCCCGCGCCGTCACTTGCTCTCAGATATTGTAAACATTAAATTTTGGTGTTCTGGTCCAAGGTTTATGTAAATTGTAAAATAATTTGACAGTTACTGTCACAACAAATGGTTTGGTTTTTTGTCATGACATGATATTTTTTAAATTCAATTAATATTCTAGGAGCTAAAAACTATTGTATTCAAAATACGATAAGTTTTATTAGGTTTTATACACAGAAATATTTTTTTTATTATTATATGTCTGGATTTTATCATAGGTAAAATACAATGATAACATTTCTTTAACATTATTCTCATCTTTTTATTTTTTCCATGGAAACACACAATTTTTGGTTTCACAGAGAAAAAAACACTATCAGTTTCTGAGGTTTCTTCTATCAAAATATTTGTCTCTGTTTACCGTCAATTTTGAAATCAGAAATCGGGGATCAGGCTATATTTATGTTGAAAATCATAATTAATTAGCTATTATTATAATATCTAATCTAATTTTATTCTTAGTACTTATATAGTTATTTAACATTAAATAGAAAAAAATCATGGAACTTGTTTATCAGTATACAAAGAGACGATGCGACTTCGGACGACAGCCGATGTTCTGCGAGCAGGTACTGGAACTGCCACCTGAGCTACCACCAACTAATACCTTGTTGGGAACTAAGTTCAGACGATCAGTCGAAACTTTATTGTATAATACTTATGACCTATACATTGTACATATATGACATATAGTGAAGTCCCATTTCAAAAAATGGCATGAGGATAGATTAATTAGAAACATAAAAATTTGCCTTAAAACGAGGTTTCGGAGGATATTTTGAATTTAAATAATTATATTGAATGGTGAGCAGGGTCCGGAGATGTGTGACAGCATCCCTCTGACCGCGTCGGAGCACAAGCTGTACATCCTGCGCAACCCCGTGCACCAGGCCACGCAGAACACGCCCTGCTTCTCGCAGCACGACATCAACACGATCCGGTAACCACCGCATCACTGCATCTCATGCTATCTACAACACGTCGGAGCACAAGCTGTACATCCTGCGCAACCCCGTGCACCAGGCCACGCAGAACACGCCCTGCTTCTCGCAGCACGACATCAACACGATCCGGTAACCACCGCATCACTGCATCTCATGCTATCTACAACACGTCGGAGCACAAGCTGTACATCCTGCGCAACCCCGTGCACCAGGCCACGCAGAACACGCCCTGCTTCTCGCAGCACGACATCAACACGATCCGGTAACCACCGCATCTGTACTGAAAACTCTCCCATTTTATTTCCGATTTAACTGATCGGCAATCTAATGTAGATATATCGGATAACAACATTAGTAGGTATGACATGATAATAAGCGTAGCGTAAAGTAAACGTAGCGTAAATGTAATTTGATTAGAATCACAAGGACACTAGGCCTTAGTAACTGCTCTGTACCGAAAAACTTTAAAAATATTTTTTACAAGTTCAAAGTTTGTTCTAGAGCCGAGTACTCAACGACAGGCGCCAACCACGCAGAGGGGGGTTGGCCAAAAGATGTGAACATCATAGACCCCGAGGCGACGCAGAGATATCGCCGCAAGATAGAGAAGGATGACAACTACATCCACTGCGTCATGGCGATTGCTCCGGTAACTACACCGCTTATGATCTCGACAAAATCAACAGGGTATTCGAGATGAAATTCTTTGCTTAAACTGGTTTGCTTTAAAAATACGCTCTAAGATAATTGTGTAATAAAACATGCTCTCATAGCTCTTTTATGTAATAAAATCTTACGTCTTTATAAGCAATTGTCAATTTTTTTATTGGTCAAGTTTTACCTTTTATAACATCTGTAGTGGTCAAACTTTCACCGTGTTGCAGGGCATGGACCACTACGTTCTCCAAAATAATGCCATCGACATGTACCGGACTTACTACGCGGAGATGGCGGGCGTGGCGCCGCGCGAACGCAACAGGTGATGCCTTGGTCTAGGTGATACGTCACTTTTTTAGTCAAGACTAAAAAAACTCCCAGGTCAATGTTGAAATCTGTTTTTATGTCAAAAAGTGGACTAATTGTGGCTGTGATGATACTCACAATTACGATAATACATGCATGAATGTATTTCCCGCTGAGGTTGTCCGTAGCTCCGTTTACGGCAAAAGTATATTAAGTGAGTGTGTCACTGTCATTTGCATTTTGTGATTGGCAGCGTGCGCACAGTGAACGTGTACCGCGAGCCGTCGAAAGAGCCCGTGAGCTCCATCTGCTGGCAGCCCGAGGGCGGCCACCGGTTCGCCGTCACCTACGTCGACGTCGACTTCAACCGCAACCCGCGCAAGCCGCTCAAGGCCTGCATCTGGGACATCGAGAATGCCAATCACCCTGAGGTGACACCACTTCATTTCCTATCTCGTTGCCATTAACACAAACAAGAAGAAATCTAATTAATATAAATAAAAATAAACATCAGTTGGGCAAGATTGATGTTTCTTTCTGTTTCATAACGTCCATCTGCAATAACAAATCGAAAGAATCCCACTTATCCCATCCCACTACCCACTAATATATACCTACTCAAATACGAATGTTTTCAATAACATTTGTTAAACATACTTATAATCCGGAAATTCCCACGGGAGCAAAGCCTCGGGGTGTAGCTAATAATAGAATAAATATAGTATATAGATATTTTTACTAAAACTTTAATTTTATTTGTAATTTGATATGAAACAGCTAAATCTCAGCTCGCCATGCACCCTGATGGACCTGCAGTTCAGTCCTCGCGAAATAAACGTGCTGGCCGGGGGGCTGATCAACGGGCAGGTGGGGTTCTGGGACCGGCGCGCGGGCGTGCGCGCGGTGGGCACGTGCCCGCCGCACGTGGCGCACCGCGACCTCGTGCGCAACGTGCTCTTCATCAACTCCAAGTCGGGCATGGAGTTCTTCTCCAGCGGCTCCGATGGCGCTTGCAAGTGGTACCGCTTCATCTTATTTTGTTTTAGATCACACGTGGCAAAATATCCACTAACAGATACAGGATTTATTTATAACCAGCTTGAAATTACAAGCTGTATGACTCTATCATTCATCACATATCACAGTCATTATTATTTTCCCAGTACCAATCACTGGCTTCCCAAAAAGAAAAACATTATGAGAAAACCTGCACAATAGCTGACTGTTTAGTTTTCTAATGTGTATACGACAACGGCAGCGATATGGCGGTATTTGTAGTCACGTCAGAAGCCCTTATTACTTGAGAAAAATCGTGACACCAGTGTACTCGATAAGAAAGAAAGAACAACACATACAACCTGACTCTCTTTAAAACCAGAGTGAATAGGCTGCTTCTGGGTAAGCTCTCTACCTCGTAGTCGTAGACCTCATCTCTGTCCTCGGGCAAGATTGTGGTCAAGAGCAAACACATCTACAGGGTGTAAAATGACCTCCGACATAGCCGAAACCCACGTAATAACAAAAGTCGATCAACCTGATGAGCATTTTCTGCTGACGTATAAAAATTGAAGATCTGGAACATCTGATGAAAAGCACCAAGAGAGATTTTTCATCTAAGCGAAACTCACGCGGGCGAAGCCGCGGCCGACAGCTAGTCTTTAATAAAATAAAAAAGAAGATTTTTCCAATTATATTGAGACTTTTGTGAAAAAGACGTAAGTTATCTACCCAGAGTAACTGATGCCCGCTAACTAATTACATATCTTGGAGCATGTGATCGCGTGTGTGTTGCAGGTGGGACATGCGCAACCTGAGCGACTTCACGGAGGAGATGATACTGGACGTGGTGAAGTCGTCGTTCGACGTGCAGAGCATGGCGACCGCGAACGGCGTGAGCGCGCTGGAGTACGAGCCCACCATCCCCACGCGCTTCATGGCCGGCACCGAGAACGGGCTCGTCATCTGCGGCAACAGGAAGGGCAAGACGCCCATGGAGAAACTGCCTGCTAAGGTCACATTTTATTTATTTTATTTTATTTTTCCACTAGCCGTCGCCCGCGGCTTCGCCCGCGTGAGTTTCGCTTAGATGAAAAATCTCTCTTGGAGCTTTTCATCAGATGTTCCAGATCTTCAATTTTTATACGTCAGCAGAAAATGCTCATCAGGTTGAACGACTTTTAATAAGGCGCCATTTCCATATATGTTATAGTATAGCTGGTCTCTTGCAGTTCTTCATCAGATGTTCCAGATCTTCAATTTATACACGTCATCAGAAAATGCTCATCAGGTTGAACGACTTTTGTTAAGGCACCATTTCCATATTTCTTATAGTTTAGCTGTTCTGCTATGGTTCTTCATCAGGTGTTCCAGTTTTCAAAATCAATTATAGCCTATATGTTGCCCAGGCTTAATAGCTATACAACAAAAAAAGTTTCATTCAAATCCGTCCAGTAGTTTTTGCGTGAAACGCGTACATACATACAGACAGACAGACAGACAGACAGACAGACAGACAGACAGACAGACAGACAAGAAATTCCAAAAAATGTTTTTTGCTTTCTATTATTCTTTTTAAGTGTCCCTCTATCCATTTCAGTCAAAAATACTAAATGTACAGACAAAATATTTTTACTGTTTTATTATATGTATAGATTTAAGGAAGACTTACACCCATATTCACAGACGTTTCCTTGACTTCAACTTGACTGACGTTTAACCTACTCGAACAATTTGGTATGGTTAGCCCATATAGGGCATGTTCTTATGTATCATAATTATTTTTCACATAACTTATTATATTTGGGTGTTTAGTAACGGGTGAACTACTGTTCCTGCAAATTGAGTCCTTATATGTCGATCCCCCGAAAATGGTAACCCAAAAATTTACTTCACAATGATAGTAACAATCACCACATATCCCATATATGTTATCTCCCATCTAATCTTTGTCATGTAATATACGAAGTCATAAAATTCGAATTCAGAAAGCCTTGTAGATCAAACCACATGTCAACCCCCCGAAAATCCCCGAAAATGTTAACCAAAACCCAAAAACTTTAGATACCTAGCTCTCTCATGTATGTTATCTTACAAGTACTCTATGTCGACAATGAGGATTAGAACAAGAATTATTCGTTTATTAATATAATATTATGATACATAAGAACATGCCATATATGGGCTAACCATACCAAATTGGTCGAGTCGGTTAAACGTCAGTCAAGTTGAAGTCAAGGAAACGTCTGTGAATACGGGTGTTACAGTGTGTCTATAAAGTCGTGAAATTAAATGATGGCGCAACTGGTATGCAGCTAGCAAGCCTTTGTAGTGTGACCAAAATTATTTTGATACTAGCAGTTCGTTCAAGTGAGTTAATAAATAAGACACATTGAACAGTCATATTGTTTCCGTTTTATTTACGGTATAGTAGGTACCTCTGATACACCTAACCCTCTGGAGACCAACTTGAAAACATTAAAAAAAATATGTTCCTATACATTATATAGCATAATATTAGCTGACACATTTTTTACTTATATTGTCACTACCTAAAGTACATTTTTGATATTAAGATTTCTTTTTTCAATATTTCATTAGTATAACTGTTTTTTTAGTTCCTGCAGACCATGATTTCTTAAACAAATACCTACTATCAATGTTAATAAGATAGTGTAAAATTGTCATTCTACAACTTGTTACTTTTAACTCTTGCTCTCGCAGGTACCTAGTTATAATTAGTTATTATCTAAGAAATCCTTTATTAGTCTTTTCATAGATTTTATCATTTTATCATATTCTTTATCCATTTTGATTTGTTTAACAATAATGGTTGCAAGCAAACAACGCAGATATAAGTATAGAACGGGAACCCATAACTTTATCGCAATTTACTTCAACGATTTTCATGTCCCATAAAACCATTCGCTGATATTTTAAAACAATATGTAACAAATCCTTAAATCTGTTTACATCGAAATTTCATTTACACGATTATTCATTACGTACAAACACACTCTATCGTTATTTCTTTTCATATTTTATGTATTTCATCGAAATAATGAAATATCAAAGATTTGTTACCCATAATTTTATTTCCACGTAAGTTTCAGTTTGCAATATATTTGAAACATCAAATATTACATTATTATGTTACCCTATATAGATAGATTAATCTGGTAGTATTGTATTGATCAACAGTAAATTTATAGCTAGTCCACTAAATTATAAATGGATCACAAATCCGACTCAGAGCACCCCGACTCCACGTGGCTCAACTTTGTCATATACTAGAGTGTTATTCCTTCGCGCGAAACTAGAAGGCTCGCGAAGGAGGTCCTGAGAAAATGAGGGCACGAGGCCGAAGCGAAGCGAGGGGGGGAGGTGGCGAGCGAAGCGAGCCGGCGACCTCACGAGCGGAGCAAGGTTAAGTGCCCGAATGAATCGAAGGGCCGACGGAGCGAGTCTTCTGGTGGAGCCACCCAGAAATACTTGCTTGCTGCATGCTTGCATGCTTGCTGCATGCTTGCTGAATGCTTGCTGCATGCTTGCTGCATGCCTGCTTGCATGCTTGCATGTTTGCTGCATGCCTGCTTGCATGCTTGCTGCATGTTTGCTGCATGCCTGATTGCATGCTTGCATGTTTGCTGCATGCTTGCTGCATGTTTTAAGCAACAACAAGCGAAGCAGAGCGTTCGATGAAACGTTACCGCGATTAAAAGTTATGATGCGCATCGTTACATATTGAAACATGTTATTATAAATGGTTACATCGATATCTTAATACATGTGTGAAATGTTAGTTTGATATATCATTTTTCTTGGAATAGTAGAAATTTTATAACGTTTTTTTTAGGAAATGTTGTTCGATATTATGAAACTGCAATAATAAGTTTTTCGATGTTTTAAGAAAAAAATATATTAAAAAACGTGGAATAGTTTTCTGGGACATGATAATCGATGTGATAAAAATCTGTATTTTAATAGACACCCGTATAGAACTTATAAACTCTTTTTATGATTGATAAAAAAAAATAAAAAATGCTAAACTGCATTTTCAGAATGATAGAATAGATAACGAAAAAAAAAAACAATTCTTTTCATTTACAAATCACATGTTATTATTATTAGAAGTTTTTGTTCAAACTAAGATAAGTAGATACTTTAACTATTAATTAATGTTTCTAGAGGAGGCCTTTACCCAAATGGGGTTCTTAGTAGGTATAGTTAACTCTCTTTAGCTTGGTATTTTTATATATTTAAAACTCATATTACTCTTAAACAAATAATAGTATAAGTAAACTAAGTAATATCTGTATGAAACTTGAATACTTTACTAAGAAATAAATAGGCATTTTATTTTATTATTTATAGTTACCTCTGCTTATGAAAAGTTTTGCTAAACATTTCTAATTTAACCAGAATAATTTTTTTATAGTTAAAATACTAAGGTTGTTTATCGCTAGTCTCTGCCTTCTTCTCTCAGCCGAAAGACGTCCACTGTTGGACAAAGGCCTCCCCCAAGGATTTCATCCATGGAGGGTTTTGCCGTAATCGCCACGCTTGGCAGGCGGGTTGGCGATCGCAGTGTGATGGCATAGTACGCGGAAAGATGCTGCTGCCCATCCTCCGGTGTTTTAAATCCCTTAGTCGCCTCTTACGACACCCACGGGAAGAGATGGGTTGGTGCTATTCTAGGGCCACACCACAGGCCACGGGAAAAAGGCGTGATAATATGTATGTATGTATGTACTAAGGTTGATCACTTTCACTCATCATCGGATTCCAAATATTCAACAACAAGAACCGTTTCGTTGCCGCTTTCATCACGGGCACCGTCATCACTACAGCTGCTGTCACCACTGCTGTTATCATCGCCTAAGCGAACAATCAATTCGTCTATATCTAGATACAGGTAACGTCCTCGCGCATAGTACTCTTTTTTGAGCGTCTCAACGTAATGGCAGCAGTTTTTCCATATTCAGATGTGATGCTATTGAAGGCCTGTTCAACAAGTTGCTTCGTCGACTATCCGCCTAACTCTACTCTTTGGTTTTCCTAAAAAAAAAGTAATAAAAATTGTAACGGAATAGAAACAATAACTTATTCACAAGAAACAAATAATTCAAATTCAATATTGGTAGAAAATCCGAATAGACTGAGATGTGCCATCATAATTATAATGTATCAAAAATTTATGGTTATACTGTAATATGACCTATTTACAATTTCAGTCTAACCTAAAAGTGTACAATGTAAACAATACTTTTTTCTTTTAAAAATCGTAAATTCAGTATATTTGTAACTTCAGGTAGATCAAAAACAAACATTAACACCATTACATACCCATAATAGATGATGTTCGTCTATAAATATCATCGAAATCTCACAAAATTCGCCTAGCCTTGCACTTCGCAAAACATTGCTGGAAAACTTTAAAAATCAATTCCCGCGTGCGATTCCGATTTACTTTACTCATTTTTCAAACTTTTCTGCGTAGTTTGGTCTTAATTTATTAACTTTATACACAAACTGTACAGTAGGTTACTTACTTCAGTTTGGAACACAAAAAGATTTTCCGTCTAAGCGAGACTCACGCGGGCGAAGCCGCGGGCAACAGCTAGTACAATTGTACCTTATGATTGAAATAGTTTTATCAAGCAGTGGTTTGCCCCTTTACTGTCCCATTTCACGCTGTATCTTGGAATCTTATAATGTTGTCGCTTCTGGGGCCCTATTTTTGAAAGTGTGACTCACCAAAAAAGCGTGAGCCGAATGATTTTTCATTCGATATCCATTATTCCGGATTTTTGAATTGTCTATGTCGAATAATTCGCAAAGCACTCTAGACCACTGTGTGTTTGATGTCTAGACCACTCGTTTTCGTATGATTTGGTAGTCGAACGTTTTTTTACGTCAAAATAATGAATGACATAGACAACCGGATACGGATATTATATTAAATTTTCATTTTTGCGTTCCGTTTAACGCTTACGTTCTCTTTGTTTAAAAATTTACGAACTTTTTTTTTACGATTCGTTACCGATTCAGTTTTCGTTGCGTAGAATGGAGCAGAAATTATTTCTCGCATTATTTTCATATAACTGGCAACATTGCTAGACGAGTGATTTCAAAAATACGGCTTTTATGTTTTTAGTGACATAGTAGGACGAGTGCGACATACATAATAGTCTATTCGTTTTCGGCGGTATGTCACACCTTCAAAAATAGGGCCCCAGGAGAAATATCTCGTACTTCGCTTCGACTAGGTCATTGCACAGATAGAATCTTTGGTGTTGTAGTTGTATCTAAAGACTACTATAACTTCGCATAGATAATAATCTGTCCAATGTCGTTTCGGTCGTAATGTCTCGGAAACTTCAAATAACGAATCTACGTCTTCTTGAAAGGTCAGGCACCTTGTCATACCCCTGGTGTTGCAGTTTTTTATAGGCAGCGGTGATCACTTACTATATAAAATATGACCCGCTTGCTTGTTTCCCGCCCTATGTTATAAAAAAGTCTAGTGTATTTCTAGTCTTCTTAAAGACAATAGATTTATTTACATTTAGTAAATAATAAAGCTATCATTGAAATGGTAGTACGAGGCGCACAACGGACCGGTGCTGTCGCTGGAACGCAACCCCGGCTTCCTGAAGAACTTCGTGACGGTGGGCGACTGGACGGCGCGCGTGTGGAGCGAGGACTGCCGCGAGTCCGCCATCATCTTCTCGCCGCCGCAGCGCCACCGCCTCACCGCCGCCACCTGGAGCCCCACACGCCTCTCGCTCATGGTAGGTATATACTTCCTGAACAACTTCGTGACGGTGGGCGACTGGACGGCGCGCGTGTGGAGCGAGGACTGCCGCGAGTCCGCCATCATCTTCTCGCCGCCGCAGCGCCACCGCCTCACCGCCGCCACCTGGAGCCCCACACGCCTCTCGCTCATGGTAGGTATATACTTCCTGAACAACTTCGTGACGGTGGGCGACTGGACGGCGCGCGTGTGGAGCGAGGACTGCCGCGAGTCCGCCATCATCTTCTCGCCGCCGCAGCGCCACCGCCTCACCGCCGCCACCTGTAGCCCCACACGCCTCTCGCTCATGGTAGGTATATACTTCCTGAACAACTTCGTGACGGTGGGCGACTGGACGGCGCGCGTGTGGAGCGAGGACTGCCGCGAGTCCGCCATCATCTTCTCGCCGCCGCAGCGCCACCGCCTCACCGCCGCCACCTGGAGCCCCACACGCCTCTCGCTCATGGTAGGTATATACTTCCTGAACAACTTCGTGACGGTGGGCGACTGGACGGCGCGCGTGTGGAGCGAGGACTGCCGCGAGTCCGCCATCATCTTCTCGCCGCCGCAGCGCCACCGCCTCACCGCCGCCACCTGGAGCCCCACACGCCTCTCGCTCATGGTAGGTATATACTTCCTGAACAACTTCGTGACGGTGGGCGACTGGACGGCGCGCGTGTGGAGCGAGGACTGCCGCGAGTCCGCCATCATCTTCTCGCCGCCGCAGCGCCACCGCCTCACCGCCGCCACCTGGAGCCCCACACGCCTCTCGCTCATGGTAGGTATATACTTCCTGAACAACTTCGTGACGGTGGGCGACTGGACGGCGCGCGTGTGGAGCGAGGACTGCCGCGAGTCCGCCATCATCTTCTCGCCGCCGCAGCGCCACCGCCTCACCGCCGCCACCTGGAGCCCCACACGCCTCTCGCTCATGGTAGGTATATACTTCCTGAACAACTTCGTGACGGTGGGCGACTGGACGGCGCGCGTGTGGAGCGAGGACTGCCGCGAGTCCGCCATCATCTTCTCGCCGCCGCAGCGCCACCGCCTCACCGCCGCCACCTGGAGCCCCACACGCCTCTCGCTCATGGTAGGTATATACTTCCTGAACAACTTCGTGACGGTGGGCGACTGGACGGCGCGCGTGTGGAGCGAGGACTGCCGCGAGTCCGCCATCATCTTCTCGCCGCCGCAGCGCCACCGCCTCACCGCCGCCACCTGGAGCCCCACACGCCTCTCGCTCATGGTAGGTATATACTTCCTGAACAACTTCGTGACGGTGGGCGACTGGACGGCGCGCGTGTGGAGCGAGGACTGCCGCGAGTCCGCCATCATCTTCTCGCCGCCGCAGCGCCACCGCCTCACCGCCGCCACCTGGAGCCCCACACGCCTCTCGCTCATGGTAGGTATATACTTCCTGAACAACTTCGTGACGGTGGGCGACTGGACGGCGCGCGTGTGGAGCGAGGACTGCCGCGAGTCCGCCATCATCTTCTCGCCGCCGCAGCGCCACCGCCTCACCGCCGCCACCTGGAGCCCCACACGCCTCTCGCTCATGGTAGGTATATACTTCCTGAACAACTTCGTGACGGTGGGCGACTGGACGGCGCGCGTGTGGAGCGAGGACTGCCGCGAGTCCGCCATCATCTTCTCGCCGCCGCAGCGCCACCGCCTCACCGCCGCCACCTGGAGCCCCACACGCCTCTCGCTCATGGTAGGTATATACTTCCTGAACAACTTCGTGACGGTGGGCGACTGGACGGCGCGCGTGTGGAGCGAGGACTGCCGCGAGTCCGCCATCATCTTCTCGCCGCCGCAGCGCCACCGCCTCACCGCCGCCACCTGGAGCCCCACACGCCTCTCGCTCATGGTAGGTATATACTTCCTGAACAACTTCGTGACGGTGGGCGACTGGACGGCGCGCGTGTGGAGCGAGGACTGCCGCGAGTCCGCCATCATCTTCTCGCCGCCGCAGCGCCACCGCCTCACCGCCGCCACCTGGAGCCCCACACGCCTCTCGCTCATGGTAGGTATATACTTCCTGAACAACTTCGTGACGGTGGGCGACTGGACGGCGCGCGTGTGGAGCGAGGACTGCCGCGAGTCCGCCATCATCTTCTCGCCGCCGCAGCGCCACCGCCTCACCGCCGCCACCTGGAGCCCCACACGCCTCTCGCTCATGGTAGGTATATACTTCCTGAACAACTTCGTGACGGTGGGCGACTGGACGGCGCGCGTGTGGAGCGAGGACTGCCGCGAGTCCGCCATCATCTTCTCGCCGCCGCAGCGCCACCGCCTCACCGCCGCCACCTGGAGCCCCACACGCCTCTCGCTCATGGTAGGTATATACTTCCTGAACAACTTCGTGACGGTGGGAGATCGGACGGCGCTCGTGTAGATTGAAGACTGCTTCAAGTCAGCCATCATCATCTCGCTGCCGCAGCGCCACCGCTACCACTTTGACTACTTTAAGCCCCATATTTACACTATCACTAACTTATAGGTCAAATTGCACCTCCATTACCTTATTTTTGGACTACACCACTTTTACCCACGAGTACGTAGTACTAATATTAATTCTGTGCCACGAGTCCCACGACAGAACTGAGACATATGTTTGTGTTTGTACATGCACATTTATTTGTTTATTTATTAAGGAACAACAAACAGTTACAAAATAGGTTGTAAAAATAAGACTTAAATCTAAAGTACTTAATAATAATTTTGGAACCAACCACGCTATTCACAGTTTGTTTACATAAGTACTTATTGACTTATTCTTAACAAGTTGCTGCTAGTGGGTGTAAAGTTAGAAAAAAAAGTTTACACACACATATTCATTGTTCATTCATTTGAATGTTTCCATTTAATCTTTTTTCTTAAGGTACATAGATTTCTAACAGTGTCTTTAATCTTTGATTGAAACCATAATATGATCAAAATCTTTAACACATTAGAGATTGTATTGATTTTATTTTTTTATTAAATATCTATGTGTTTGCTCTTGACCACAATCTTGCCCGAGGACAGGACATTTCCTGTTGTTAACATGATGTGTGTTGTGCATGTTGACTTGCAAGGTGCTGACGCAGTGGAACGGCATGGTGACGCTGTGGGACCTGCTGCGGCGCCAGCACGAGCCCGTCATCACGATGCAGGTCTGCGACGAGCCGCTGCTGCGCGTGCGGCTGCAGGAAGCGGTACCTACCTCGTCTGTCTTTGAATACCTTGCTTATTTAAGAGCTGTACTCTTGTCGGTGGAGTATACGCCACACGTCTCTATTCTCGGCTTTACATTTAAGGTCTTGATACGACACGACTTACACTGAGTATTTTTCTACAGGGCAGCTTGGCGGCGATAGGCAGCCAAAAAGGGAACATCTACATGGTGGAATTGTCACAAATGCTAACGCAGTCCGACAAAAATGACAAGCCATTGCTTACAGCGGTCAGTATTCTTTTAGAGGAAAGACTTTATACTTAGTAGGATTTTATGTTAAACATTTAAAAATACACATGATGATGTTGATAGTCTGTCAGTTATCATAAGAAAACGTACCGCATCCCTGATTCACCGAGTGCGGGATATATTTATAATTAGTTGTTGTAGATATTTGAGCGCGAGAGCAAGCGCGAGCGCATCCTGGAGGCGCGCCTGCGCGAGATCCGGCTGAAGCAGCGCCAGGCGGAGGAGGGCTCGCCCGTGCCCTCCACCACCGACATGGACGGCGCCATCGGCGACCGCGACCTCGCCGAGGCCACGGCCGAGTACCTCAGCGTCGTCAAGAAGGAGCTCTCTATGATGTAGCTCATGTAGCGGAACAACTACTTTTTAATAAACTCATTTATTCAAACTGACTTGTTTTTTACTAGCTTTCGCCCGCGGCTTCACCCGCTTGGATTTCCCACGGGAACAGTGCTTTTTCCCGGGATGAAAGGTACTCTATGTCCTTATCCGTACTTCCAACTATATGTATGCGAAATTTCAAGAAGATTGCTTCAGTAGATAAAGCGTAAAGACGCAACAAACAAACATACTCACTTTCGCATTTATAATATGTACTAGCGACCCGCCCCGGCTTCGCACGGGATATAAACCTTCCTCTTGAATCACTCTATCTATTAAAAAAAACCGCGTCAAAATCCGTTGCGCAATTTCAAAGATTTAAGCATACAAAGGGACATAGGGACAGAGAAAGCGACTTTGTTTTATACTATGTAGTGATAGTGATTAGTTAGGATTATACATATACTAGCTGTTGCCCGCGGCTTCGCCCGCGTGTGTTTCGCTTAGATGAAAAATCTTTTTGTGCTCCGAACTGTAGTAACCTAAACTCCTAAACTCCAGAACTCAAAATTTCAGCCATTTGGTTATCCCGTGTCCCGCGGGAATATTAGGTACTCGTAGTACAGTCGCGGTATTAAAATGAATCAAGTGATATTTCATTCAATAAACGATCTTCATCTGCTCGTTATCTATAATTTCCCGTGTACCACCACTCCCACCCCGAGTCCTCGTTTCCTATCTCGTGTCCTGTCTATTTATACGACAGTAGCAAATGCTCATCAGGTTGAACGACTTTTACTAAGGCCCCATTTCCATTTATGTTATAGAGTAGCTGGTCTCTTGGTTATGGGTTATAGGTTATGGAACATCTGATGAAGAACTCTTCATCAGATGTTCCATAATCTTCAATTTTTATACGTCAGCAGAAAATGCTTATCAGGTTGAACGACTTTTGCTAAGGCGCCATTTCCATATATGTAATAGTGTAGCTGGTCTCTTGGAATTCTTCATTAGATGATCCTGATATTCGATTTTTATACGTCAACAGAAAATGCTCATCAGATTGATAAACTTTTACAAAGGTACCATTTCCATATTTTTTATAGTTTAGCTGTTCTGTTAAGGTTCTTCATCAGGTGTTCCAATTTCTTAAATCAATTATAGCCTATATGTTGCCCAGACTTAATAACTATACAACAAAAAAAGTTTCATTCAAATCCGTCCAGTAGTTTTTGCGTGAAACGCGTACATACATACAGACAGACAGAAAGACAGACATGTCTTTCTGTCTGTCTGTATGTATGTACGCGTTTCACGCAAAAACTACTGGACGGATTTGAATGAAATTCCAAAAAATTTTTTTTGCTTTCTATTATTCTTTTTAAGAGTCCCTCTATCAATTTCAGTCAAAAATACTAAATGTACAGACAAAATATTTTTACTGTTTTATTATATGTATGTATAGATTAGGATTTAGAATAGAAAAAAGCATTACGATTATTTTAAGACGCAAAATTCTTCTTATTAAAAAACAATGAGTGATTTTAAGGTTCAATAGATAACCTAACAATTCCGTGTTTTTGCAGAGACCTTGAACAAGATTTGTAGACAAATTCATAGCAATAATGGTAGTAATATCCGCTTCAGGCCCACCGTGCAACCGGCCATCCAGGATTTCTTATGTACAATATTGTATTAAAGCTGTCAAATATATGCCCTAAGCTACGGTTAATAGTTTATTGCATATACTGATAGCTTTATTTTTGTACATCGGAAAATAAAGCTGTCTAATATATACGACTGGGACGCAGACTAGGAACCGTCGCATTTTACGTTCCCGCGCTATTTTTATACTGCGCGTGCGCTGAGCGCTGAGCGCACTGTTTACCTTTGTTATCTCTTGATATTTATTTATACCAAACTGTGATTAAGAAATATTATAATCCGGTAAGTAAAGTACAATTATTTATTCCAAATGTTATTTTAATTTAAGAGTTAATTTGTTTAAAATGGAGAATGTCCTCAGAGGTAGTCGCAAATAGTTATTTGTCAAGATGGTTGACGTCACAGTGAATGTCATTCAAACAAACTGGGTGACGTGGGTTCGCTACTCTGCCGGCTTGTGCCTGTAGCCTCGTAATATAGATACGGTTATTATTTGGTTTGTTGCAAATATCAAGTATTGTGTAGACATGGAAGTGGAGGAGCGTTCGTGCTGGCAGGAGGCGGGCGGGGAGCTGTCTGTGGTGCTGGGCGAGGTGTTCGCGTGGCTGACGGGCGGCGAGCTGGCGGCCAGCGCGCGCGTGTGCGCGGCGTGGAGGGGAGCGGCCGGCGACGGCCGCCTGTGGCGACGTCTGCTGCGACGCTTGGGAGTCGCCGAGCGCACGCTGCGAGCGCTGCGACAACACTGTCGTGAGTGCCACTCACTTTATTTGCTTTGTATGATTAAAGTGACTCCACTTTAATTACTTATACAAACTACTCATACTATAATTACTTATTTATTACCTTTGTATAAGTAATTAAAGTTGAGTCACTTTAATCACTTATACAAAGGTAATAAATAATAATAGTATAACAGCCTGTAAACTTTTTGAAGTAAAATCGTTAGCTTACTTAATAAAAGAATTGAAAAAGGAAATAAATAAATATATACGAACAAATCACACAGATTGAGTTAACCCCAAAGTAAGTTCGAATCAACGATACTACTATGTTATGGGATACTGACTCAACGATACTATATTTTATAACAAATACATATATAGATAAACATCCAAGACCCAGGTCAATCTGGAAAAGATCATTTTCCATCTTGACCCGACCGGGGATCGAACCCGGGAACTCGGGTGTGGCAGTCCGGCGTGATGACCGTAGTAGACCGTGATGAAAGTAGATAATAATCTTTATTTCAGAAGAAAATCCATATTATAGAATATTAGGTATTATAGAACTCGTACGATTAACCTAATAATAATAAATACACACAATTCAAAGCCAAGCAAGACAAAAAAGCCATATGATAAGAACTATATAATTTTAATCAATAAATCAAGTCCCTTTAAGTCTAGGTCCCCAAGAATTAATAGTTTTGCTGCGCCATCTATTTTTTTTTTTTGTAAACTATAGTCAAAGTCAAAGTCAAAATTTTTTATTGAAACTTGGCCTTCAAAGAAGGCTCTTTTTCACGTCGATAACTAATTATTCAATCATAATATTTTATGTCTCAAAGCTACAAACTACTAGCATTTCGGAACGACCACTGCTGAGAAGAAATGCCGAAAGAAACTCATGAAACAGTCTTGGTCGCCTAGCATGCCAGAGGGGCTATTCATTAACTTTATACATACACTAGATTGTGTACAGTCAAAAATAAAACTAGTGGTTCTGTCAGAACAGTAGACCTCGCGAGCCCTTCCACGAAATAACCGATATTTTACCGTGTCCCTGGCTAAAAAGAGTTTTGAAACCAACCTACCAATGCTGGAAAGAAAGTAAAAAGTTCTCATATTTTACCCATAAGCCCAAACATGTTCTTGTGGTTGGTCAATACCACAAAGCTGCCTTTTTTGCCTTAAAAAATATACTAGTGGTTCTGTCAGAACAGTAGACCTCGCGAGGCCTTCCACGAAATAACCGATATTTTACCGTGTCCCTGGCTAAAAAGAGTTTTGAAACCAACCTACCAATGCTGGAAAGAAAGTAAAAAGTTCTCATATTTTATCCATAAGCCCAAACATGTTCTTGTGGTTGGTACCACTAAAAAAAATACTGAAACCTGCCTTTTTTGCCTTAAATAATATAAATAATAATATAATAATAAATATAGACGGACAAATCACACAGATTGAGTTAGCCCCAAAGTAAGTTCAAGACTTTACGGGATGCTAATTTAATAATACTATATTTTATAACAAATACATATAGATAAATATCCAAAACCCACGTCAATCTGAAAAAGATTATTTTCCATCTTGACCCGACCGGGGATCGAACCCATTAGGCCACGGAGGTCGTCAGAAATGCATGGTACCTATTGGTTATATGTATGTATATGTTATTTGCGCAACAAAATTGAAGTTCAAAAAAGAAAGTTCAATTTGAAATCGAATCTCTCTGATTAGTAGGTATGTAGGTAATATATATATTACTTTTTTTTTAAATAGGATTCTAATCATACAATGAAGTTTTTTGATATCAGATTTATTTCAAGTGTTCAAGATAATTCTACCATGCAAAGTAATCCACAATACAATACCATTAACCAAATAAATACACACAATTCAAAGCCAAGCAAGACCAAAAAAAGCCATATGATTTTTTAAGAACCATTTAATTTTATTTAATAAATAAATCAAGTCACTCTTGTAAACGTATTAGCGATTTTTGCGAGTATTAAAAGCTTTGCTGCGCCATCTATTAATTTTTTTGTGAACTATCGTATGAGAATTTATAACATGGATTTATAGCGGTTTTATTGAATTTTACTATGTTGTTCAAACAAAAAAAATGCGTCTTAATAAGAATAACAAAAATGTCTAATGACATTTTTGAATTATTTTTTAAATAGCTGAGATATGAGGTTTTTTTTATATATTTCGGCCATTTTTTAAAATTTCGAAAAACTGGCTCGACTAAAAAATTCTATAAAATTACCGAACCTGCTTACAAAATTTCATGAGAATCGGTTCAGAAATGCGACCTGTAGGCGATAACATCCGGACAGACAAAAGAATTTTCGGCTAGTGGAAACTGAGACGCTTCGCTCGCTGCGCTCGCTCGGTCGATAAATAATAATATAATAATAAATATAGACGGACAAATCACACAGATTGAGTTAGCCCCAACGTAAGTTCAAGACTTTACGGGATGCTAATTTAACAATACTATATTTTATAACAAATACATATAGATAAATATCCAAAACCCACGTCAATCTGAAAAAGATTATTTTCCATCTTGACCCGACCGGGGATCGAACCCATTAGGCCACGGAGGTCGTCAGTCGTCAGAAATGCATGGTACCTATGGGTTATATGTATGTATATGTTATTTGCGCAACAAAATTTAAGTTCAAAAAAGAAAGTTCAATTTGAAATCGAATCTCTCTGATTAGTAGGTATGTAGGTAATATATATATTACTTTTTTTATAATAGGATTCTAATCATACAATTAAGTTTTTTGATATCAGATTTATTTTAAGCGTTCAAGATAATTCTACCATGCAAAGCAATCCACAATACAATACCATTAACCAAATAAATACACACAATTCAAAGCCAAGCAAGACAAAAAAAGCCATATGATTTTTAAGAACCATTTAATTTTATTTAATAAATAAATCAAGTCACTCTTGTAAACGTATTAGCGATTTTGCGAGTATTAAAAGCTTTGCTGCGCCATCTATTTATTTTTTTGTGAACTATCGTATGAGAATTTATAACATATGGATTTATAGCGGTTTTATTGAATTTTACTATGTTGTTCAAACAAAAAAAATGCGTCTTAATAAGAATAACAAAAATGTCTAATGACATTTTTGAATTATTTTTTAAATAGCTGAGATATGAAGTTTTTTTTATATATTTCGGCCATTTTTTAAAAATTTCGAAAAACTGGCTCGACTAAAAAATTCTATAAAATTACCGAACCTGCTTACAAAATTTCATGAGAATCGGTTCAGAAATGCGACCTGTAGGCGATAACATCCGGACAGACAAAAGAATTTTCGGCTAGTGGAAACTGAGACGCTTCGCTCGCTGCGCTCGCTCGGTCGATAAAATATAAGTAAAAAAATAATAATAATATAATAAAACATGTTATGTTTGTGATCAAGTAACCACAATGAATTGGTTAAGAACAAAAAATAAAAATAAAATTCGAATCAGGATCGAAGCAGGATCCCCTGGCAACACCCGTTCACAAGTTTGAACATTTTAGAAAAATAAATACTTTCAGTCACTTGAAGATCACAATACACGTACATGTTTAACAATTAAATGTCAATGTAATTAAATTTAAAAAAAAAGAAAGGTAAGGTTATTTTTTCACAATATCAAAAGAATGTAATCAAGTGTGGAGTGGCGAAGTTGTAGGGAGAGACCAAACTTTTTTATCGTTCAAATAATCACTTATTGTGTAATACGCTTTATTAAATGCTATATCGTATGAGTATTTGAATAATGGATTTAATGCGGTTTAATTGAATTTTACTTTCTTGTTCAGACAAAAAAGTTGCGTCTTAATAAGAATAACAAAAAAGTTTAATGACATTTTTGTTTTTTTTTTTAAATACCTGAGATATGAGATTTTTTTTTATTTCAAAGCCCTATATTTTCGCCATTTTTTAATTTTTTGGACAACTGGCTCTTAAAACCAATCAATCTTAAAATTTCATGAGAATCGGTTTAGAAATGCGACCTGTAAGCGAGAACATCCGGACAGAAAAGAGAATTTTCGGCTAGTCGAATCTGAAATGCTTCAATCGCTCGGTCAATAAATTATAAAACACTTTTGAAAATTTTCCAGCGACGTTATCGTGGCGACAAGAATATGTGAATGCGTGCGCGGGATGGAAGCTAACTACACGGCTGCCGGGGCCGACTGACGGTGCAGAAGATGACGAGAAGCAACGCGCCGGCGCTCTGCTGACACACGCCGCGCTGGCTGCGGCCGGCGGCACGAGGCTGGCCATGGCTGCCGACGATGGCACTCTCTCTGTTCGTATCGTTCTTTTCTCTCTCATGTGTACCTATCGCTTTTTTATTTTATTAAATGTCATATTACTAAAATTTTAATGTACGATACGACTGCTGTGTTAGATCTGGGAACAAGTGAACGACGTGTGGCAAGAAGAGTGGTCCACTGATCTCCGGGAACGCGGCTGGACGGGGGCGGTGCGCTCGGAGTGGGCGGGGGAGAGGTGCGGAGGCGGCGGGGAGGTGTCGGAGGGAGACGGCGAGCGGCTGCTGGTGACCGGTGCGCTCGCGCTCATCGACCGCTGGGAACTGCTCGTCTTGCAGCGAGAAAGTAATTGACCGAGCGAGCGAAGCGAGCGAAGGTCTCTAAATCGAGTTGGGGGCGAAACACATTGTTTGTATGTATGTATGTATGTATGTATGTATGTTTGTACCGCGATAACTGCCGAACCGATGGTCCGATTTTGATGAAATTTGGTAGGCATGTAGGAAATATCAATAGAATTTTCAAGTTCGTTGGGCATCAAAATCGGTTCAGTAGTTTTTGAAATATTAATAAAAACGTCCACGATAATGTAGCAAACGAAACCATAGCGTGTTCTAACTTTGGATAACGCCATCTAGATTTTATTGACCGAGCGAGCGAAGCGAGCGAGGGCTATAATTCAAGTTGGAGCGAAAAACACATTGTTTGTATGTATGTATGTATGTATGTATGTATGTATGTTTGTTCCGCGATAACTCTCGAACCGTTGTTCCGATTTTGATGAAAGTTGGAATATATGTAGGGATGGTTAATAGAATTTTCAAGTTCGTTGGGCAACAAAATCGGTCCAGCCGTTTTTGAGATATTTCATTTTTTGTGAAAATAAATATTGTATTTTAATAGTCGCGAGGTCTACGTTCGCAGCGAACGACTAGTTTAGGGAACTGAACTTTAAGTTGGAGCGAAAAACACATTGTTTGTATGTATGTATGTATGTATGTATGTATGTTTGTTCCGCGATAACTCTCGAACCGTTGTTCCGATTTTGATGAAAGTTGGAATATATGTAGGGATGGTTAATAGAATTTTCAAGTTCGTTGGGCATCAAAATCGGTCCAGCCGTTTTTGAGATATTTAATTTTTTGTGAAAATAAATATTGTATTTTAATAGTCGCGAGGTCTACGTTCGCAGCGAACGACTAGTTATATTACACCAATGATATACTAGTAGTTCGCCGCGAACTCAGACCTCGCGATTATTACTCGCGTTTTTATTGATATACTCTGATTTCGATTTTTCTAACATAATTCAGTTCCCTAAATAAAATCTAGATGGCGTTATCCAAAGTTAGAACACGCTATGGTTTCGTTTGCTAGATAATCGCGGGCGTTTTTATTAATATTTCAAAAACTACTGAACCGATTTTGATGCCCAACGAACTTGAAAATTCTATTGATATTTCCTACATGCCTACCAAATTTCATCAAAATCGGACCATCGGTTCGGCAGTTATCGCGGTACAAACATACATACATACATACATACATACATACATACATACATACATACATACATACATACATACATACATACATACATACAAACAATGTGTTTCGCCACCAACTCGATTTAGAGACCTTCGCTAACTTCGCTCGCTCGGTCAATTATTACACTTTTAACAAGTAGGCCTACCACGGTTCCTCATACCGTTAGTTGGTATCTAGTTGGTAACTGAAGTGGCCCAATGATCCGGCTGCATGTTTCACTTCAGCTTTGTAGATTTGTGCCCAACATCGACTCTAACTACTCATAAATAATTTTAACATTATGTTTGATACTAATGTTAGCAGAGGACGACGGCTCCTACTACCGGCCGCTAGCTCGCGCGGGATGCAGCGCGGGCGCGGCGGGGTGCTGGGCGGGGGCGGGGGTGTTCCTCTCGCTGGAGCTGTGTCGCCTCGCGCCGCGGCTGGCCGTCACCGTCGTCTGGCTCAACGCCGCCACGCAGGTCTATAACACATATTTAAAATACTTCCGTTATAACTCTTCTCTTTAATGGGTTATTCACGGTGCCTCTTGATGTCCTCATCGGACGGATCCAGGTCTTGCCCGTAACTAGTCGCCCCAGAGCATGGTGGTTCCCAGTTTTAATTTCACTTCATTAAAATATTTACATATTTCGTTATCTTGTATGTGTCAATGAATGACCGATTGCAGCCAGACAGGTGGTTAAAACTGCCTAAGCACTATTTTATTTCTATGATAAATTAAAATTAAATTAAAACTAAAAGACTAAAAAAATAAAGACTAGGAATATTTGTGAAACCCAGAATGTGCGGCTAATTCTGGTCTACTTCAGGAGACACAATCGGAGTACGCCGGAGTGACGTCACCACTGCTGCGAGTTTTCAATGAGGACAGTGCGCATCTCACGTAAGGAATAAAAAATATTCAATTTGTTGATTATATAGTATATCATTGTTTGTTGATATTTCTTTTAAAAGCGAAACAATAATATTTAGACTAAATCTAGTTTTAGTAAGCGCCAATGTCAAATATAAAGTTATCAGGATCCCATATCATCTCTAAAGTCTGAGCGAGTGAAGCAAATGATGTCTCTTGTTAGTCTCGAATGATTGGTTCCAAAACCTCTTTTAGACACGTGCTGGTAGCTGATGTACCTTTGGAAGCATTGAACACCGTCAGCAGTGATGTTGGTGAACAAGAGTGTGACTCTCCTGGATCCAGTTATTATATTGCAACTGCTAATACAGTGAGTAGATTTTACTGGTTTATATTTAAAAAGTTTACTAAAAATTAATGAATCTTACGTTTATGTGACATATCAATTGTGTTGTGTGTGAAATTGGTTAGGTTTAGAAGTTTAATTTATATGATAAAAATTTTCCGTCACTGACAGAGTGGCTGACAAACAACGAACAGTCAAAACTACTATGTATATTCGTCCACACGAATATACATAGTAGTTTTGACTGTTCGTTCTCTCAGTTCGACTCGACTCTGTCAGTGACGGAAAATTTTGTATATGGATACACAGTCATTTAATTGTAAGACATATGTTGTAAAGTGACTACCCTTTTAACTACTTTGTGGTGACGTCTTTGGAGAAAATGCAGCAGTGGAGTTTGTTGCGCCGCCTCGTCTCCACTTGCGCTCTAAAAAACAAGAATGTGACGATTTATAAGTGCTATTTTTATGCCTATACTAGCTTTTGCCCGCGGCTTCGCCCGCGTGAATTTCCCACGGGAACAGTGCTTTTTCCCGGGATAAAAAGTAGCCTATGTGCTATTCCAGGTCATTATCTACCTCTGTGCCAAATTTCATCGAAATCCGTCCAGTAGATTTTGCGTGATTGAGTAACAAACATCCTCACAAACTCACAAATTCACAAACTCACAAACTCACATCCAAACTTTCGCATTTATAATATTAGTATGGATAAATAAAAACAATTGAGTTTGACTTTGACTACTGGGCAGAAGTTTTGACTGGTAGGTGCAGGAAAGCACTACGAGGGAATTTACAAAGTTCCGGATGTTCCGGGTCTAGTCTAGGCTAACCATAAATAAAATCGTACATAAAAATGTTTTTTTTTTTATTCAAGCGTCAACGTATAGCTGAAGAAAATGTTCAGACGTTAGTGACGGCGAGCCAGGGAGCGGGCGGCGCGCTGCGGGCGTGGTGCGTGTGCGCGCGCCGGCCGCCGCCGCTGCGCGCGCGCGACGCCGGCGACCTGCGCCTGCGCGCGCGCCGCCGCCGCGCCGCCGCCGCCGCGCCCGCCGCGCCCGAGCCCGGCGACCCCGACGAGGCCACCGTGCGCGCCATGTGCAATCCACCCGAAGCAGAGTGTTATTTAAATGCTGCCATCCTCGGGCTAGTGCTTCATCCCAGGTTAATTATAATAAGATTTTATTTTTACACGCTTTTAAATACTATGCTCAGGTCTTACAAGATCCACAAAAGACTTACTTACCAGTTGTTTTAAAAAAAATACTCAATCAAATACTAACGAGAGAAATGAAAATTCAGCGCGCGGTGCATGTGGGTGAGCACAGCGGACAGGCACGCGTGGTGCGTGTCGCTGCCGGGGCTGAGGCGGCTGTGCGTGCTGGGGGCCGCGGGCGCCGCCTTCCCCGGCGACCACTACTACATCCAGCCGGCGGTGTCGGCGCTCGTGGTGGCCGCGCCGGGCGGCCGCGCGGGCGTGCGGCTGTGGGCGGCCGCGAGCGGCGCGCGCTGCCCGCGCCCGCCGCGGCTCAGCAGCGCCGCTCTCGTCTGTCTGGCGTCTCCAAGGCAACACGAATTGCTAGTCCTCGCCGGACGTTATGTGCACGTGAGTTAAAAATACTTAATCACAATTCTTAAATAAAATTGGGGTTGTATTCCAGATAAAATCAAAGTAAAATAAGTATGTAAATGTATGCCAAGGGTCTTTTGACATTTTCAGCCTAACGAATACACAAAGCTAGTTTTACATAAAGCTATTTTCTCAATCTATAAGACACTAAGTAGGTAGTAGTTAAATATTTATTCTTATCTCAAATTTTCTTCCAGATCTGGCAAAGTCAAGCAACCCCACAGCCTAACTAGTGCTTGCTTAGATTCATCGATAAATATATATCTAAGAAAAATAAGTTCCCTCTGGAGTACCTATAAAAAAATAAAATAAATTGTGATTTATTTAAAATAAGCAATGTTAAACTAAGTATTAGTTACATAACTGGAAAGTACTTATACTTAGATTTTAAACAAGCTAATTATTAAAAATAAAAAACACGACTGACAAGTTTTTACTAAAAAAGTACATACAAACATATAAGTTATATACATTTTTGAAATCGCCTTTTAAAGCCCTTCAATTTGATACCCCACTCGATAAGATTGATCAAATTTTATTTTTTTGGTCTGCTATTTATCACATATATAATCCGCCATTTTGTTTTTATGATGACGTCATATAGCCTATGTCACTCGGAGGAATGCAAGGAATCTAAAAATACCTCTCACATCAAAATCTGTTAAGCCGTTCAGGACTTATGGTGGAATAAAGAAACTTACATACATACATACATACATACATGAACCCTGAAAACATAACACTCCTTTTTTTTGGTCAGTCGTGTAAAAAATAGTAGCTTTTTCCCTGAAATATTGATGGATTAAAGGCTTATCCTAAGTTATGTACGTGCATCCCTAGTTGTTCCATAACTAGCGTAATCTAGTAGGCACGGCGGCGCGTCCCACTAGATCCGCAATCTGGCGTCCGCTGCGACGCACACCGCCCTCCGCTCCACCCAGCAGGCCTCCTCGGCCGTAGTATGGCACTCCGCACCACGCTCGGAAGCATCGCCAGATTTGCACAGGTCTGTTACTCCTTTTCATTAGGTACCTTGTTAAAATTTGTTGGTTTTCTAGCAAATCCAGGGCTAGAATAATGATGAATAGTGGCTATTCTCCTTTTTCTTTTCGAAATAATTAGCATTACCTAAGATCAATCTCATTTATCTAATTTCAAATTTTCTTAACTACTAATGGCTGGAAACCACAGCTAATGTTCTAGCTAATGCATGATAATCATCTTTCTTGAAGTCAAAAGTTTGAATCAAGCCCGCAATGTCCTACCCAAACAGAAACAGTAATGTGAATCCCACCAAAATCGTTTTCATGTAAAGTGTTGCCACCAAGATGAGACCATATGGCTCGCACTGTCAAAAATTGATCAGATCTCATGTAGAGCCAAGCTTCTCAGCAACTCTACAAACGACATTATAGTCAAAATATATGGCAGTGCCTTCAAAATGGATATTTTTCGCAAAATGAGTTTGAGCGCCTTTTTCCCCACCAAAAGTGGTAGACTTTTTCGTATTATTTTCGCTCGTATCATCTCCTTTAACAGCCGACATATAAATGTATCTAAAGTCGGGATCCCACAAATTCTTAGAGAAACGATATTCGCTTTGTCCAGCGACCGAGCATGCCCGCCGCCGCTGGATGCCGCGGCGTGCGGTCGGCGCCGGTGGGCGCGCCGCCGTGCGCGGGCCCGCCGCCGCCGCGCGCGTGCCCGTGCGAGCCCAAGCCGCGCCCCGCGTGCCGCGCGCGCGCGCGCGAGCGCGTCGAGGCGCTCAAGGTCACGTGCTGCCCGCCCGTGAAGGCACCGTGCCCGCCCTGCCTCTCCTCGCAGCCGCTCAACTGTGGGAGTAGGAAACTCTCTTCTCAAGTATGTGCTTTTCTCGTTTTATCTTCAATATGAGACGTAACGACTCCATATATGTATGTGTACTAAGATTGTATATATTAAATCAATCAGTAATCAGAGATAAGTATTTGTCGGAATACAACATCAGAATCATCATGAGTTCAAGGGGGCTGAGCTCAGAATAGATGACCAGAGCGGTAAACAGGTACTTCAACAACGGGTTCACTTGAAAACAAATATGGGCATTCATTCTGCTGGTAGCATGAATGGGCCGGCTCGTCCGGGGAAGTACCACCCTCTCACAGAAAATCGACGTTTGAGTAGTAGCTTCATGGCTTCTATGCTTCGTTCGGTGAGTGAGAGAGCCGGAGGCCCATCCCCCCTCCCCCCAAATATGGCAGCGGAATTTAAAAGTAATAGAGTACCCCAGGAGGGTACCGGTACGTCACGTACAGGAGAATCCCTCCCTGAGCATTCATGCTTGGGCCGCCCTACGTACTCTGGGGAGGGAAAAATCCCGCTCGTCATTGCCCAAGATAAGGCTACGGCACCCCCCCATGCACTTCACATCCATATGTGCAACATCAGGGGTATTCATTCCAACCTTAATTCAGTCGACTACCATCTGGAGACAGAAAAGCCGGCCTTATTCTTTTTAACGGAAACCCAGATATCGTCTCCGGCAGATACGTCATACCTACTTTACCCCGGCTACAAAATTGAGCACAAATTCGTGCCACATGCTGGCGTATGCGTATTTGTAAGGGACGATGTCTGTGTTCGCCGTCTATGCAATCTTGAAGGCAAAGACCTGTCTACTTTATGGCTTCGTGTAGATTGTGACGACCACCCTCACGTCTATGCATGCCTCTACAGGTCCCATAGTGGTGATACCGAAACTGACAGACTTATGGAGCATATTGGTATGGCGACAGATTACGTTCTGCAGCAGATCCCATCCGCAGAAATTATAATTCTTGGAGACTTTAATGCCCACCATATAGAATGGCTCCAATCGGAAAAAAACCGATCATGCAGGTAGATCTGCTCACGCCTTTGCCGCGGCCTATGGTTTGACACAGATGGTTTCTGCCCCTACTCGCATACCAGATGTGGAAGGCCATACGCCCTCACGGTTTGATCTTCTGCTGACTTCCCATCCGGACGGCTATAAAGTCTCTGTTGATGCTCCATTGGGCTCATCAGACTATTGCCTAATCCGGAGCATAGTACCATCCACACGCAAATTACGGCCCCGTCCTGTCGGTAGCCGCCGTGTTTGGCACTTTAAGTCAGCAGATTGGGATGGGATGCGGAACTTCTTTTCTTCCTACCCTTGGGACAGGGTTTGTTTCTCGCTACGGGATGCTTCTGCCATTGCCGACTCTGTTGCTGAAGTGGTGCTGCAGGGCATGGAACTCCAAGATCTGTTGTGCCTGTTGGTGGCAAGTCTCAGCCCTGGTTTGACCGTTCTTGCAAAGAGGCGTATAGCCAAAAGCAAACACGATTTCCTGGTCCAATGCAATGGCAACTAAGGATCCAGAAGCAAACGACTTAAGAGGGAGTATAATTTTGCCTCCAGATCCCTAAAAAAAGCTGTGACTGCGGCGAAGGCGAAACATATCGGGAGAATTGGTGAGAGACTGGCCCAACTTCCTTCGGGTACACGATCATTCTGGTCTCTTACCAAAGCTGTCCAGGGAAATTTTTGTCAGCCATCTTTTCCACCATTGCGCACGGCAAATGACACCTTGGTCCACGATGCAAACCTTACCTGTTTTGGTTTGAAGCAATTTGTAACAGAGCCCACCCATTTTACAGACCATAGTGCCAAACTAATTGATGTGGTCTGTTCAGATATATCCCCGAATAAAATATGTGTTGACTATGTTCCTGATTTGGGAAGGCATGCTTTCATTTCATGCGAATTTAACATTTACAAAGAAACGCCACACTCCAGGAAAATACTACGTCGACCCTTGAAAAATATAAACATAGAACATTTTAATAAAGATCTCGCGAGCATGGATTGGGCATCCATTCGAAACCTAGGTAGTGTAAATGAAATGGTAGAAAGATTTAATGAGTATATGCTTTGTTTGTTTGATATTCACGCGCCCCTTAAATTAATAACTGTAAAAGAGCAGAAACATCCTTGGATTACATTTTGCATTAAGAAAATGATAAGTTGTCGCGACGAAGCTTTCAGCAAAGCACGTAAGAGTGGGAAAGAGGAACATAGAAAAGATTACAAAGAACTGAAACACATGGTAAACGTGGCCCTCTTTAATGAGAAACAAGCCTATTTTAATAGTCAAATAAACTCAACCTCCCACAATCCGCGCTTGCTATGGACTCACATTAAGCAAAATGTCAATATAACAAAAAAGAGACAAGAAATACCAACGCATATTTTCAATGACCCCGATCAAATAAATGATCACTTTTTAAATGTACCTGGAAATGACAATACACCAGACTCCGTTTTGGATTTCTTCTACAGAAACAGTCATAACCCTGGCAACATTTTTGAACTAAAAACTGTTGAAGAAGACAATGTATTAAAAATAATAAAATCATTACATTCGAACGCAATTGGAGCAGATGGTATAAGTCTTGACATGCTATTGCTCACAATGCCCGATACATTACCGATAGTGACATTCATAGTAAATAAATCGATTGAGACTAAGTCGTTTCCTCACATTTGGCAGAATGCTATAGTAAGACCTATACCGAAAAACTCGGATCCCAATACCGTTAAGGATCTACGGCCAATAAGTATATTACCGTTGGTATCTAAAATTCTGGAAAGAGTCATAGCCCAACAGCTCAAAACATTCTTAGAGTTCAATAATATCCTGCCATCGGTCCAATCAGGTTTTCGTAAGCAGCATAGCACCACCACTGCATTAATGCAGGTTATTGATGATGCACTTACCTGTCAAGACAAAGGCCAAGTTACCTTGCTAACGCTGCTTGACTTTTCCAGAGCTTTTGATTGCATTAATACAAATCTACTACTGGCGAAGATGCACTATTATGGTTTTAGTAGGGATACCATTGACTGGTTTAAAAGTTATTTTGAGAAGCGGGTTCAGCGTGTTGAGTTGGATAATGGTAAGGGCAATATATTAACATCCGCATCAAAACCCGTCACAAGAGGAGTCCCACAGGGTTCAATTTTAGGACCCTTATTATTTGTATTATATAGTGCTGATGTGATCGCACATATAAAAAATTGTAAATATCATGTATATGCGGATGACCTACAACTATATATTTCGTGTGATCCCAAAGATATTGAGATGACCGTCAATGAACTCAATGATGACCTTTTAAGAATAAAATCGTGGGCTGAAAATAATTCTTTAATATTAAACAGTAGTAAATCCAAGTTTTTAGTAATGGGTACACAAAATAAACTTAACCAGCTAAAAAGCATACAGTTTAAAGTAAAAATCGATGGAGAAGAAATAGAAAGGGTAAAAGAAGCCAGGAATTTGGGTTTACTATTAGACGAACAACTTCGATTCGAGAGTCATGTCTTAGATGTAGCTAAAAATTGTTTTTATCGCCTTAAAGTTCTATACCAAATTCGAGACTACTTGAGTACTGAAATTCGTATAAAACTATGCGACTCCTTAGTACTATCAAAACTAAATTACATGGATTCAGCGTACGGTCCACGGCTATTGGTGCGCACACAAAATTTAATACAGCGTATTCAGAATGCGTGTACCAGATATTGTTTTAAAATTCCACCTCGAACGCACGTTACACCATATTTAAATAACGCTAAAATACTGAAAATGAACGCCCGACGACAGTTGCACTTTGCGTCTCTGTTATTTGGTATTATTAGATGTCAAAAGCCTTCTTACCTATATGATAAACTGATTTGGGCACGTGATGTGAGAAGAGCTCGAACACGAGCTTCGAGTTATGCTCTCGTCATGCCTCGTCACTCCACTGCTGCTTTCAGTGGCAGTTTCAAGTATGCGGCTACCAAATGCTGGAACAATCTGCCTCCTCCTCTTCGTTTATCAAAATCAGTGCATACTTTTAAAACCAAGTACAAGAGTTTTTTGATTGAACTACAGCTAGGACAGCGGTAGCCGCACAAGGACGGGTAGTAGTTGCTGCAGGTCATGTTGCACAACTACACATTATTCACACATCACACTATGTACGCTTTTGGGTATTTCTGGTTGTGTTGGTGATTTGTGATTCTATGCTGGGTACTTTTATATTTTATGGTTGTATTTTCTAATCATAGTTTTAAACAATTTAACTAATTATTTTATTTTATTTTTGACCGGATATATAAATGGATAATACAGTTGCCACAAACGTATGTGATATATCTCACTTGAAGGTTCCACTGAAAACCAGCGTCGCGAGCCTGCAATTTGTGGGCTCGACGGCAAATGCTGAGTGGATCCCTTTTCTTGGATACCTACACAGCACAAACTGACGCCATGACAACATTTTCGTGTACCCCCATTGTGCAGAGTATTTATGTTGTTGTCGGCATGTTTTCATTCTTTTTTGTATTTTTATTTTTTGTTGTGTTGTGTTTTTTATCTAAGAAATAAATATATTCTATTCTATTCTATTCAAAAGAGAAAGCCGATCTCTTGGGCACTATTTGTGCTAACTAACCAAACACAGTTTAACCATCAAGACTGTCAACGTCAACAACGAAGATAGCTATAGAGAACTCAACACAACCGGACACATCGACACCGCAACGCGCCACAAACAAGACTGTCCCGTTATAACGATCGCACGTTGGATTTATTTATTTTATTTTTTAATTTTATTTTTTACATTTCTGACGCGTACTGTTTTGAAAACTGTTTTATACCATTGATTACCTAGCAAAATAAACCGTAGTTTTTAACTAATGTAAAGCCTCCGATATATTTATTTACATAGCACATACCTATATTCACCACTACTAATTCACGTCACTGTTATTGTTAACTTTGACATGAACTTTTGCAATAACTTCAATTTCGATGCAATCTATCCGACATGGGCTCTAATTTACGCGTTATTGATAAAAGTATTTTTCTGTAATTATTTTGTTTTAACAGGGCCCCAATTCCTTGCAAGATTCAAAAAAGTCCTGCATTCCAAACGAACCAGTAGAAAAATGCGGACAGGCGTGTGGCAACGAGAACGACCGCGTGGAGCGGCGACTGGCGGCGGAGGAGCGCGTGCGGCGCGAGCAGTACGAGCAGGAGGTGGCCGAGCGCGCCGCGCGCGGCTGCGAGCGCCCGCCCGCCGCCGGCTACTGCCTCGGGACCGAGCGCCAGTGCGCGCGCGCCACGGACGGCCGCCAGTACGCGGTGGTGTGCGGCAAGCAGCCAGTGCCCAAGTGCGGGCCCGGCCGCACGCCGCCGCCGCCGCAGTGCGTCCAGCTGATCGCCGACGACAACTGCAAGATACAGGGCACCCGACACATGGACCCGTGCGCGCACCGCCGCCGAACCATCCTACAGATCGACCGCTCGCAAGCGAATGCCGACCTAACAGCTCATGCCATGATGAAAAGCGATGATGGCCCTGGTATAACGGTTTCAAAGCAGCCATGTGACAAAAAATGTGACGAGAAAAGCTGTGAAATCAAACGGTCAACCCCGGCCTCAGCTCCGCCATGCAGGCAGCCGAGCGTAACAGAAACACTGCGCGCGCGCGGCAAGAAACCAAAGGAGCAGTCGGGTCCCCCGCAAGCTCGCTCTCTTCACACTTCACCTAGAAATATAGAGAGAAATCTCGGGAATGTTTTGAAAACTCGCAAAAATCATTTTTGTACAAATAAATTAATATCTTCGTCGAGTCCCGATATCAAGATAATCACATTTAATCGAGCAACGAGTCCACTTGTGAAACAAATGTCCGCCAACAACTGTGGTGGTAACATTAAGTCTGGATCGTGGGCATCGTTTGAAAAGTTACGAAAGATTTGCCAAGGGTTCGGAAGTAGCAAAAAGGATGAAAAATTTTTAAACATGTCTTCTACTTGTAAGAGGCCACCTCCGTGCGGTCCACCCACAGAAACCACAAAACCAGAATCGCAGCGGGTGCCCGCAAATCCTTGTGCACCAAAGCCAAAAGGTAAAAAACAGAAACAACCCACTAATCCGTCTAAAAAGTCAATGACTAATCCTTGCGCGCGAAAAAAGCCAAACCCATGTGCACAAAAAACGCAAAACTCTTGTGCACAAAACCCACAAAAAAACCCAAACCCCCCGTGTGCACAAAAGGATCTAAACTCACCATGTGCAAGAAAAAAGCAATCTGCTCAAAAAACGCAAAACTCATGTGGACGGAAAAACCCAAACCCTCCAAATGCACAAAAAAAACCAAAGCAATCTTCAACTCCAAAATCGCCGCCGCCATGCCAGCCATGCGGTTCTCGTCCACGTTAACTTTAAGTTAGTTTGAAACAACACTGGTGGTTAAAGTTATTCATATAATTACTGATTGACTCATTCAACCAAAAATTAAAGAAACGTCTCGTGCGGAAAATGAAGGGTGTGTGTCGCAGCAATATTATTTTTTTAATAAAAGGAAATTATACAAAGAACGAATTTGTTTGATTTTATGTACGTAGGGACATAACTCAAGTGTCAAGTGGCCAGAAAAGCGCACATAATGGCCTTGAGAAAAAAAGTTTTTATTAAAAATTTCATTTTTGATACGTAGGTACAAGTTTGTATAGTCACCAGGGAGGTGGGGCTTTAAATGCGTGACAAAAGTTTAGTGTCCGCCTAGGAGTTATAATGGCAATCCTCCGGCTCCATCTTCGGACCTTCATCAACATGAGAAATAGAAAATCCTCATGATGATAAAACAAACGAACCCAAACTCGACTATCTTAGCACTTTCCATCTAGGAGTTCCGATGGCACTCCTCCGGCTCCATCATCAGACCTTCATCATCAAGAAAAATAGGAAGTAATTCAGTAAGTAAAAATGCTTTATTGCACCAAAAGTGCCCATGATGACAAAACAAACGAGCCCAAACTCGACTGTCCTAGTATTTTCCATCAGAATGTTCCAGTTCCTACATCCCGGCTCCATCATGACATCAGCTCGATGGCACTATATTATTTTTTTACCTGAAATAAAAAAAACCTTTAGTATTTAAACTTTTATTGGATTACATAAGTACGCCAAGTTTCAGCTTAATCGAGTAAAAAAGTGGGTGAAAAATGGCCCCAACTGTTTAAACTACAGGGTTACTGGTAATTCTATCCTCTCAGGGGGTTGTAGGTAATGTTATTTGAATTGATTTAACCCTATAATGTATTATGCAAAAGTGAACCACATTCGAAATATTTAATACTAGCTGTTGCCCGCGGCTACGCCCGCGTGAGTTTCGCTTAGATGAAATATCTTTGTGAAAAATATGGTATAGTGTAGCTGGTCTCTTGGAGTTATTTATCAGATGTTCCATATCTTCAATTTTA